>JANAVB010024600.1:12296066-12603875 GCA_029216955.1 Iris pallida | reverse complement strand
CCCCCCCCCCCCAAGACAATTTAGAGCATATTTTAGGCCGAAAACCCCCGTAACCCTTTATATATATACACTATATATTTGACAAAAAAAACACGTAAACCCTAACCCAATCCTCTCTGCCTCCTTCTTCTTCTCCCTCCTTCCTCCTACCTCTCTCCGCGTGCTGTCCCGAGAGCACAGCAACACCCCGCGACAACGACAACCATCGACAGAATTTAAATCAAGGTGCCTAACTTTACCGTGCGATTTCTCTCTCAATTTTGTTCATTTTTGATTCCTTAAATTCGTGTAGAAAGCACCAATGACCTTAGAGATCCTCGGGTGGATTCGACATGGCCATCCAACTTGCTCGAAAAATCGAGACGAAGTTGGAGAAAAACCACTTTTCTGAAATATTAAAAACTGTTTTGAACACCAACTTGTCGGCCACTTTTCGCTGTACATTAAACTTTTGTAAAAAACTTGAAGACAGTTAAAGACAACATAACCGAGATTGTGACGCACCTTCTGAATTCATTTTCATCTAGTATGTAGAAGTGACACGTTGTTAAAGTTTTACGAAAACTGTAAATTCAGTTTTCAAAAAGTGGGAAAACATCGATACGGCGTGTGCTCCGACAAAATGGGCGACGTGGTCGCGTACTATATCATCGAAAGGGCGTATGGATGTTGTCGACGTGTGAAAACTGACAGAATCCGATTTTGTTGCATATGCGCGACGAAATCAGTGCGTATCCGTCGAGTACCCCGTACGATCCTTTGCAAATTAATTCACAACTTTGTGCACACTCATCATATCGCGATAAAACTTGCGCCATTGGACTCGAAATATTTTTGGTCCTGTGAGCCAAGTTTGGTCCGATTCCGAGACCGTTAAATGGGACGCTATTTTGGCGATCCCACAATCCCACTCAACGGGCGATTTTGTGCACAGCCCACCGGAATCCAAATTGGACATAAGTTGGGTTCGTCTCATCAAACAAATCCGTAGATATGTAGTTTGACGACTTTAGAGACCGTAGGTTCTGGCATGCATTTCGGTATAAAGCGGGTCCAAGGCGGACATCGTTTTGATCCGAAATTAGGATTTTGCCCCTGTTCCAGAATTTAACTTTTGGACAGACATTTCTAGATATCTTTTATTACAAACTGTTCGTAATGTTTATTGCAGCATTCGGAGTCATCTGCGGGATTTGGCTTTTCTTGCTTGTTTATTTTGCCGGTTCGAGCTACTGGATTATTCCCTTACATAACCTTAGGCAAGATACCTTGTCATTATACTGTTTATATTCAGTGCATTTTATTACATATCACTGTTCATTTATTTCCAATTTTTATCGTTCTTGATTTACTGTGCTCAGTGATATTAGATATACTTTGTTATTATCCTTTGATTGCATGTGGACTTAGAGTTAAGAGACTACCATTTGTAGTGTATTGCATATACCTTGACACAGTTGTACCACAAGATGTGTGAGATGAGTAGCATGTAGAGGTTCTTGTGTGTGGGCTGATCCCCCATGCGCATGCGATAGGGCTAACTGCTAATAGAGGCATGTTAGGAGACTTAGCAGTTAGAGTGGTATATGAGACATGGATGTGACTCTGTTAGGCATTAGGTGGGAAGAACAGTTCCTTAACGTATGGCCAAGTATTCACTTCTCTATTACCGATTATCTCCGCGGGAGATACGGTCCTGGATCCTGATACTGATTACTGGTGGCCTCTGACATTCGATGAATGTTATGCTTTGAGGTCCCTGGTATCCTGATGGGCCATACCTGAGATTACTGCTACTGAGACGAGTGCCCATACGTGGAAGGTTTGTTCTTAACTGCATAACACTATAGTACGGTTAGATTACCTTATTGTCGTCTTGTCACTTATTTCGGGTTGTGACATATTATATATTCAGTTTATTATGGCATGTTCTTTTGTATCTTGTTACGTCCCTCTGAGGACCTGGTTATCTCCCAGGTTTGTGCTTCTGTGATTTTGCAGGTGTTCTAGCCAAGGCCGTGATCTTCTCCCTTCTTTCGAAGACGATTGCGCTTGGTTCGTCTCGTTATTCTATCGATCACTTCTTGTACATTTTATGTGAGGTAGTTGGTAGTGGACTTTGTCTCCGTCCAACGATTGTAAACATGACAAATTTAAAGTTGCTTTTATTAGATTTATTTATCTAGTGGATGAGATTTTAGTTATTATGGTTTATACTGCATTTTACAGCTTATGTATACATACAAGATTCCATATATTGGAGTGTACTTCGTATGTATGCAGCTGGCATGGTATACCTAGTCCTAATATTTTGGTACTGAGGTGTTAACCTGGACTAGTCCTCCACGAGGGAAACCAGGTTAAAATCGCGTGTTTGCGTATGCTTTCTTGCTCTTTACTATTTCTGCATTTATCTGATTATTTTCTGTTGTGAAAGAGTTTAATTTTAATTGGACATTATTGTCATAAACTCTATTCACCCCCCCTCTAGAGTTGCCTATTTGTTCTTCAATTGGTATCAGAGCTCTGTTCTCTCAACAAGGACTAACATCCTAGCTGATCCATGGCAACCACACAACCTGATTTCCAATCACGATGAAGGGCAGTCCACTCATAGGCCTCCCTATTTGATGGAACTAACTATACCTATTGGAAACACAGGATGAGTTTTTATCTCAAGTCACTAGACTTCGACCTGTGGACCATTGTCACCGATGGTTACAAAAAGCCCGCCAGGATAGTTGTAAATGGTGATCTCGTTGAGAAAACCCATGATAAATATTCTGACGAGGAGAAGAACAGGCAAGTCTAGACGAAGAGCTATTATGCTTTATTCTGTGCTATAGATAGGAATGAGTTCAACAGGGTCTCAACATGCACCACCTCTCACGAAGTATGGAGACTTCTAGAAGTGACGCATAAAGGAACCACTCAAGTGAAGGAGTCAAAAAAGTCGTCTCACTCAAGAATATGAGGCTTTCAAGATAAAGCCAAATGAGACGATCACACAATGATTACAAGATTCCTCGACATCATCAACCCCTTGTCTTCTCTCGGCAAACAATATACAAATCACGAGAAGATTCGCAAGATACTTAGGGGGCTACCAAAGATTTGGAACCCTAAGGTGACAGCCATCATAGAAGGAAAAATCTCACGACTATGTCCATAGAGACTTTAATGGGAAAGCTGATGACTCATGAGCTTGACCTCAAAGACTTCGAAGAGCCTGCTCCTAAGGCAAAGGAGATTGCCCTTAAATCTCCCGACGAAGGGCTGATCCTGAAGAGACGGACGACAACTCGGAAGGTGAAGATCAAGCTCTCCTTGTCCGCAACTTTAAGAAATTCCTTCGCTTCAATCGAAGAAAGAAAGAACCACAAGAAGATGACGAAGAAGAGCCATATGCTACGGTTGCAAGAAGACTGGACACGTCCGAAAAGACTGTCCATTCACAGAGAGAAGAAACCGATATGAGAAACCATACAAAACCTTCCTCAAAGAAATATGCCAACACAAGCATTTGGCACGAAAGCGAAGCTAGTGACTCCGAAGAAGAAAAGGACTCTCCTCAAGACACCGCCAATGTTTGCCTAATGGCTACATCCGACAAGGTAACAAGCGAAACTCTCGATGATTTTACATTTGATGAACTTGGCGATGCATTCAATGATTTACTCAATGACCACAAGAAAGTCATTGGTAAATATAAACACGCCAAGGAAAAGATCAAAAGTTATGAAGTCGAGATTCAAGACTCTCTTCATTGCTTGATAATAGTAGAGACACTTACCCACGAAGTCACAAATGAGGTGTCTAAGCTTAAATTAAGCCTACATGATGCCGAAGCACGTATAGAAAAGCAAACACAAGAGATCACAACACTCAATACTGAGAACGCTGAAGAAAAGAATAGACACAAGATCTCTATCACTAAGATTTATGGTTTAAACACTAAGATTAATGAACTGCAGGCTGTCTCTAAGAAATTAGAGACTAGATTGGAAAAACAGGTTACTCAGCCTCAAACCCAATCACTGAGACACTCACAAAGCATGACACTACTCATTCTAGTCAACCACGTCATCTACCTGCAGCACGAAATTATGCTTATATGTACACCCACTTTCATAAAGCACACAAACCACATGCACGTAGAAATAATTCTCATATGACAGAATCACCATACTATACATAGATACAATCATCACTATGTTGCAAACAACAAATCACCATCATACTGCTTATGGATATAGACATCATCATCATACTCCACATCACTCTACATATAGACATCATCACCATGCTACTCCACATCACTCTATATATAGACATCATCACCATGCTACTCCACATCACTCTACATATAGACATCATCACCATGCTACTCCACATCACTCTACATATAGACATCATCAACATGCTCCTAACATAAATATGAATGCTATTTGTACTTATTGTGGATTACATGGACATATTTTACCACAATGTAGAGTTAGGAGATTAGTATATAGAAATATATATGTATGGTTGCCGAAAACTAACTTTTCAGGACCCTCAAGAACAATCCTCACAAATTCAAAGTCAAAAATCTACTGTTGGATTGGGTTCTGAGGTTCCTCATAACAATCCTCACAAGAAGAAGGCTAAGGAAAGAAAGATTAAATCCTGCAATATGGTACTTCCTTCTTCTAAGTCTGAAGAAGAAACTTTTGCTGGTACAAGATCTGGAAAAGAGTACCACAAAGATTATGAGGGATGTTCCAAGGAAGCTGAGAATGTTGAAACACCATCAACTCAACCGTCTCTTGCTCCTGCTGTGGTTGAAAAGGGGAAACAGAAGACAGTACGCTTCGACGTCCCATTGAAATCTACTTCCAGTCAGGGGGTGGTGATGAAACCCTATAAATTTGATATTCTAGCCCAGTTAGCTAATACTCCAGCTAGATTATCTATCTTCGAGTTGCTGCCTTTCTAAAGAAAGTCGCAAAACTTTGAGTGAAGCTTTGCTGCAAGCTGATTCCTGCTTAGCTCAACTCAAGACTCCTGACAATATACCAATGTCATGCCCACAATGTCATAGTATGATGGAAGCAATTCCAATATCACCTTTACACAAGAAGATATGTTGTTGAAGCATAACAAGTATGACAGGCCTTTGTGCTACACTGGGTATATTGAATCCATTGAAGTTGACAGAATTTACATTGATCCTGGGTCTTCCATTAGCATAATTCTTCAAAGTATGCTAAGACCATTGAGGATTCCTACTAGTGATCTGACCTACACTAGTACCACAATAGTTGGTTTCAACTCTGGAAAGAGCAAACCACTGGGGAAGATTCGTCTGAAGATTCAGATTGGTGATCTTCGAACTATGGCAACATTTTATGTTATTAACTCAGACGTATCCTACAATATTCTTCTTGGAAGACCATGGTTACATGAGCATAACATCGTGCCTTCGACTCTCCACCAATGCTTCAAGTATGTGGATCCCCAAGGAGTTGTAAAGACTGAGTTTGCTGATATCAATCCTTTCAAGGGTGTCGAAGCCTATTTTTCTGACTCAAGGATTTACAAACAAGAGCATATGAAAGAGATATCAGATATGGCTGAAGATCAATCATCTGCTGAAGATCAGTCTATTAACGAAGATCCGCCAGAAGAGCAACCTTTGAATATCAAAGTCAAAGGGCGAATCCAACCCCAACCTGTCAACAATCAACCTTTGATGATCAAGGTTAAAGGAAGAACTCAAGCTTCATCTGAGGAATCAGTGAATGTTCCTATTAAAAGCCAAGTTCAACCTCGTGTGATCAAAGTCAAAGGACGTACATTTCGTACGAATGATCCAGAACCTCCTTTGATTGTCAATCTTGGCAAATCTACGCAGAAGACGGATGATAGTCCACTAGTGATTAATCCGAAGCGTAGCAGTCAAATTGTAAATAATATAAATATTGATCATTCTGTACTTTTTGATATCAATGAAGATTTCCTTTTCGAGTATATGGCAGTCAAGTTTATTGAAAGAATGACTTTATCTTCTGATAATCAAAGTCATCAATATAAAGACGACATAGACACAGAGGAAACCTTATACATTGACAATAAGGAAAATTCTTTTCCTCCTCATGTCGATGTTGGACCTTATGCTCAAAGGTTTCTAACATCTTCTCCCTATCTTCTTCCTGTAGCCGCTTCATACACAGCTTGTGTAACTTATAGACGTCACAAAGAATCTTATTTCGTGGTTCCGTCTGATGAGAAAAACAAGTGCCAAATTGTTTTTGGCTTGGCTAGAAATATTCTTGTTGCTCAGACAAATGATTTGAGAGATAAAGATAAAGGAAGAATCGAATTGACAGATATAGTCAACAATCTCTCAAGATTATCCAGACCATGGGATATGATTTGAAGACCATGCAAGGTCTCAATCAAGGCAAAGGTAGACGACTACCGTTATGTGGTGATCCGTTTTACCAGAAAACTCGTCATGGATTGGGATATGATCTGTCCTACATGTTTAATGACGATATACAAGAAGAATTCTCTTCTAGTTCTTCACAATCATCAAATTCAGAAGAAGTCCAATTCATCGAATCCGATATTTTCATTCCTCGTATGTTAAAGGAGACTATTATGATGAATCTGAGCAAATATTTTCAGCTTACATGGATCAAATTGATGGTGAATCCGAGCCATTTGAGAATGATCCTTGGGCTCAACAGATGGACACTCAATGGGAACTTCGTTTTGAACAACGACAACCACCTACAGAGGACGAGGTTGTCCAGATTGACGTTGGAGATGGAACTACGTCCAAACCAATATTCATCAGTAAGAATCTTTGAAGATGAAAAGGAAGAATTGATGAAACTAATCAAAAATACATTGATATTTTTGCATAGAGTTATGAGGATATGCCAGGTCTAGATCCCAAAGTTGCTACTCATAAACTCAATATTCTTCCTAATGCTAAGCCTGTAAAACAACAGCAACGGTTTTAGACTAGATATGATGGATGCAATTGAAGCAGAAGTCAAAAAGCTGATCATGTGTGGTTTTGTTCGTGAAGAACAACACCCTGATTGGGTTGCCAACATTGTTCCTGTTATAAAGAAGAACAAAAAGTCCGAGTTTGTATAGATTTTCGAGATCTTAATGCAGCTTGTCCAAAAGACGAATTTCCACTTCCAATTACTGATGTCATGATAGACAATACATGTGGTTTTGAATGCATGTCTTTCATGGATGGATTCTCAGGATATAATCAAATTAAGATGCATCCAGAAGATGAGAAGCATACCGCTTTTCGTACACCCCTTGGGATTTACTGCTATACGGTGATGCCGTTTGGTCATAAAAACGTCGGTACCACATATCAACGGGCCATGAGCAACATCTTTCAAAAACATCTACGGAAGACAGTAGAATGTTATGTAGATGACATTGCTGTTAAGAGTCGATCAAAAAATGATCACATTCAAGATTTGAAGACAATATTTGAATTGATGCGCCAACATCAATTGAAAATGAACCCTACTAAGCCTTTCTTAGGGGTTTCCAGTGGCAAGTTTTTAGGATTTGTCATTACTTCTCAGGGTATCTATGTTGATCATGATAAGGTTAAAGCAATTCTTGAAATACGTCCTCCACTCAATCTAAAAGAACTCCGTGGCTTCCAAGGTCGCATTGCATATATCAGGAGATTCATATCCAATCTCTCTGGAAGATGCCAGCCTTTCTCCCGTCTATTGAAGAAGGGTGTATCATTTGTTTGGGATGAAGCATGTCAGAAATCCTTTAATGACATCAAGCAATATCTTACAAATCCACCTGTTTTGGTACCTCTAGTGATAGGAAGACCATTTTTGCTATATGTTCGAGCTTTGGATCATTCACTTGGTGCTCTTCTTGCACAAAAAAGTGATATAGGGCATGAACAAGCAATTTATTATCTTAGCCGAATGATGGTCGGAGCTGAACACAGGTATACTCCTGTAGAAAAGGAATGTCTGGCCTTGGTTTTTGCTGTCCAAAAGACAAGACATTATGTGACAGGACAGACTATCCATGTCATCTCCAGAATAAATCCATTCGGGTATTGATGAGAAAATCGAGCATTCTTAACTCTAGGTTAGCTACTTGGGTGATGCTGCTCACTCCTTATGACATGGTTTATATACCTCAATCAGTGAAGGGTCAAGCATTAGCTGATTTCTTAGCTGCTCATCCTATACCTGAAACATCAAAGTTATATGAGGACATTCCAGATGAAGTTGTAGATTGCAATATGACTTTAAAAAATGACATATGGCAATTATATTTTGACGGGGCATCACGGGTTGGACCTAAAGGTAATATTGTCTCTGGGGTAGGAATCGTCTTGGTTTTCCTGACAAAATAGTCATATACCGTGCCTATTCTCTCAATGAACCATGCTCCAATAATGTAGCAGAATATAATGCTCTATTGATTGGTCTCCAAGTTACAAAACAATTGAATATTGAATTCCTGGAAGCCTATGGAGACTCTCAGCTGATTGTTAATCAGGTTAGAGGGACCTATGAAGTCAGAAATCCTGATCTCATCCCTTATCATCAAGTAGCAGTCGAATTGGTCCTTTCATTCAAAGGATTCTTCATTGAATTCGTACCACGTTCTCAGAATATGGAGGCTGATGCTCTTGCTAGCCTAGCTGCAGATTTGGCTGTTCCAATCCGAAGACAAAATACAATTACTTTGTTGGACCGAGATTTATTTATGTCAAGAATAATTTGTGTATTGAACAGAGTTATACTACAGAATCAAGCTCTCAGCAGAGGGATTGGAGAACTCCATTTATTGATTATACGGTTCATGGGATTTTACCTGAAGATCCAAAAGAAGCTGCATCAATTAAAAGACGATCATTTCGATTCTATTATGATTCATCTTTACATATGTTATATCGTCGCTCATATGATGGACTCTTCTGCGCTGTCTCTCAGAAAGTGAAGCTAAACAGACACTCCGTGAGGCTCATGATGGTTTCTGTGGTGCTCATCAACCGGGTCCAAAATTACAGGACCGCATTCGAAGAATAGGGTATTATTGGCCTTCCATGATAGCAGATGCTGTGGATTACGCCAGAAGGTGTAAAGCATGTCAGATTCATGCCGATTTTATTCACCAACCTTCTGAATTTCTACATCCTACAGCAGCTTCTTGGCCCTTCGAAGCTTGGGGTATGGATGTCATTGGTCCTATTAACCCTCCTTCTGTTAAAGGACATCGGTTCATATTAGCTATAACCGATTACTTTTCTAAGGGGCAGAGCAGTTCCCCTTGCTGAAGTGAAAACATCTAATGTGATCAGCTTTATCAAACATCATGTCATTTATCGCTTCGGGATTCCTCGACGAATAATTCATGATAATGGTCCACAATTTGCCAGTCAGGCATTTTATCGGTTCTGTGATAAGAATCAAATTCAAAATCTGGCTTCTACGGCTTATAATCCAGTTGCCAATGGTTTAGCCGAAGCCTTCAATAAGACGATCATTAAACTTCTCAAAAAGTTTGTCTCTTCTAATAAACCGTGGTTGGAATGAGAAACTTGGAGAATGTTTATGGGCTTATCGAACAACAGTCCGGACTCCTACTGGTTTTACACCATTTTATTGTTTATGGATGTGAGGCTGTTCTTTCCTTGGAAATCCAGATTCCATCTCTACGAATAGCTATTGCTAATGAGCTAACTATAGAGAAAAATGATCGCTTACGACTCCAAGAACTTGAAGGATTGGACGAAAAGCGTCTCCAAGCACAACAGCATAGTGAGCTATATCAAGCCCGTATATCTCGAACTTTTAACCGTAAAGTTAAAGAGAGGGTATTCAAGATTGGCGAATTAGTTTTAGCCATTCGAAGACCGATGATTAGGACTCACAAAAGCAAGGGGAAATTCCAAGCGAAATGGGAAGGTCCTTATGTAATTGAGACCGTGTTTTCTAATGGCGCCTATCGGTTATCAAAACCCAATGGAGATTTACTCATGATGCCGATCAATAGAAAATTTCTTAAGAAGTACTATGTATAAAAAAAGAAGACGGAATGAAAATAAATTTCTTTTTATTTTTATTTTTATTCTAAATAAAGGATTAAGGATGAGGACCGCTGCCTTCCTTATTGAATACATAGTCAGCCAATGCTTCGAAGGCGTCGTTGCCTGAGTTCATAAAAAACCTGCAGGCAGCCATCCTCAGCGCTTCTTCTTCAGGAGTTTTTCCTGGCTCTACTAAGAAAGCGAGGATGTCTTGTGGTGGCTTGGGAGTAGAAGAGCTTTCGCCTACTTTGGTTGGACCTGATACAATTGGTTCAATGGGGCACGTCTCAATGATGTCCTCAACTTTCTTGGAGACTTCATTATTTTGCTGCATATCCTTGGAAGACATTTCCAATAGAGGAGTGGAAATAAGAATGAAAAGTTACAAAGATTTCTCACCTATTTAATAGGAGAGATCTATTAATGAACCGGTCTTTGAAATTGAAAATAACCTTTCATTCCCGAAAAGGCTTGTCCGTTCATTACAGATTCATTCATTTACTTTTGAATTGAATACTTGAATTGTTCTTTCTTTTCTCGAAAGTTATGTCGGTTCATTTCATATTGGCATATATCCTCAATGACATCTGTCCTCTTAATCCCCAGCTACCAAGGTTTGGTTAAGCTGATTACTCATCTCTTTGGAGAGAAATTTGGATCTTCTATCTTACCCGTTGGTATAGAAAATTGGATTTATTATTTATCACGTTCTTTTAACCTCTGAATAAATATTAAATCTGTTTGCTTTTCTTATCTATCAAATCCATTTTGACCTCTGCATAGATATTAATCTACTTTTTCTTTGAGTTCTTACATGCTATCATGTCCATAATACCTCTGATAGTTGTATACTCTAAACAGAAAACAAGACTTTATTATCTTATGTCTATATTACTTCTGGATAGATACAAATCATTGAGCATAGAAGATCCATCACTTCCATTCTCATTTCATCATAAAATTCTATTACATTTCTTAGACTTTCTTACAAATCATAATGAAAATCTATTACATCTTGGATTTTCATTCTAATACAACAACGATGACCTAATCGAGATCTATTTCTTCTTTGGATTTTTCATCAGATTCGTTGTTGGTGTCAATTCCTTACTGTCTGAGTCTCAATGGCAACTAGAACAGAAGGAATCAAACTCTGGTCTTCTCTCTCAGACGAAAGGAGAATCCCAGAGTATGGCAGTCCGAAGACGTGTTGCTGCCAATACAATTGGTGGAGAAGTGGCGGCCTTTCAGAGGAGATAGGAATATATCCAGCATTGGGATACAATTCCAAGTACTGCCGTGAAAGGAACTCTACTACCCAATTTTCGGGATAGAGTTGACTCCACCATCCAACTTTTCGTGTATAAAGGCTCTTCCTACCATTTGAAGAAGACCCTTTTATCCCACGAAAAGTTCTGAGTTGTCTGATTTGCGCGTCAAAAGTGCATGAGCTCCCTGATGTTGATGTCAGAAGAATACTCCTCACAGCGCCAAAGTCGCCAATACCGGTTCTGGAAAAGTTCTTCAGCCAAGCTTCTGCAGAGAACAACAGAAAACAACAGAAGTATCATCAGCCACTTACTGATTAATTAAAGACTGATGCTCGCCACTTTACTCAATAAGGTTTTTACGCCAATGTTTCAAAAGCATATGATACAACAAGGCTTTTACGCCCGTGCATCTTACCTATAAGATTCTACGTCTATCAAGGATTTACACTCATGGGCATCTGTTTTCGACAAAAAAGTTCAAAGGCAGACGATTGTTTTACGAATTAAACTTACCATTGAGGTCAGATGATTCGGCTCTGAGAATTGTTGAATCAACGTCTGTCGACCGGGCGTACAGAGGAACAACATCGAAAAGCATCATCATTTGCTAAAAGCTATCTTCGAAAGAATGAGAATGAGAATGTATAAAACATTCTTTAACTCAACTATTTATAGGGGTTGAGGAAACGGTTGGCATGAGTCTATTTCGGGAAAGATCCTACTAAAAAGGCGCTCGTGACCACAAGGTAGATGCCACGTGTTGTTTTGTTTCTCTTGAGAATAAACAACCATAAATGCAGTTAAAGAGGTGTTGAACAATTCTATGTACCAACAGACGAGTTCAATATCAAGATTTTATTTATAAAAGGGGGGAAGTGGACCCCTACAGATAAAAGACTCGCAATACATAGACGACACTTCTACATAAAACATTATTTTTTCTCTCCTTCGTTGGGCTGACGAAGGAAGGCATCTAAGTCGTGCATGTTACGAATCCCGGAGCGGCGCATCAGATTAAGAAACGCTTCTACATCTCCTGATCCCTCATACGCAGTAGAGGGACCACCATCGATTCGATTAAAGACTGCTGGAGTCAGTCCAAAGCACTCTACAAAGTTGCGTGCCCGCTCAAAATCAACGCTTGAACTCGGAGCCCCTTCCTTGTTAATTTCTTTCTTTGGTGCTATGGCAATATGAGGATGAATAGCAAGGATGAAGAATTTTCTCCTTATTTATACAATTAAATCGACTTTTCATATTCCTTATGGGAAATTGCTCATTATTAATGCAGCTCGGGAAGATGAAGAAGCATTCAAAAGTTTCGAGAAGAAAATTCATTATGACGGTTAAGTATTGACCGGCACCATTTCTTGATTTTTATGCCGACTGTTGGATATCCCTACTTTTACGCGGATGACTGTTGAGTATCCCGAATTTTACGCTGACTGGTCAAATCTCAACTTTTATGCTTCTGTTCAAAGTGTTTCAAATTTGGAGGATATTTGAAAACTTTGAAGGGGGTCTTGTAGGAGCGTAAAAAGTGCTTCATAAGAATGAGTCAAAGAGATGGATTATTCCATTCAAATTGATCCACTTTACGCCTAAGAGAGGCTAATCACTTTACGCCTGAAGCAGGCTAATCATTTTATGCCCGGGTCAAAGCTAATGGTTTTACGCCCAAGACAGGCTAGCCACTTTTACGCTGGACAAAGCTGTCAAGTCTTGCATTTAATGCAAAGTCTGACGTGAAGATTTAATGATGATATATCACAGAATTCAAAGAGATTTGTTTTACACAGAGACCAATTTGTCGTTTAGTATATGGACTGAGCTATTTTACGCTCACAGTATGGCTTCTTTTACGCATGGAGACTGTATGAGTTTTTATGCTCAAAAGTTGACGTGTGCATAAAGTTTATTTGGGCTACTTTTATGCTCAAGGTTTTTAACAACCACTTTATGCGGGAAGTCCATGTCAGGGCTATTTTACGCCTAGTCTACTACTTTACTCTCAGGGTATATTTGGGTTGTTTTTACGCCCTATTCTTCTTCACCAATTCAGAACGTGGTTTGCCTACATGGCTTTCATGCCACATATCTCAAAGAACGTATGTACGTGCATCCTATTCTTACTTAAATGATGGGACACGTGTTAACGTATGCAGAGGATAACTCCAATCATGGGTGGCAGTTGTTAGCATAAAGACGGAACTTTTGCTGAGTTTTTACGCACAAGAAGCCAAGTCTATAAATAGACTGATTTTTTCTCATAGGACACAGAGAGAAAGGAGAGAATACATAGAGATCAGAGCCCAGAGACTTTGATTTTCGGAGCATTCTTCTTCAACTTTTCTTCCAGAACAGAGTGAAGCAAAGCAGGAAAGCATTCGGCCTCGCCATCAGTGCCCAAGTGCGTCGATACCTTTCTGGTGACTTAGTTCTTCCAATTGTTCATCTTCTAGCAGTGATCTTCATCATCATCGTATGGTCCAAGGAACAAAGTGATCATTTACAGATCAGACTTCCATAGCAATACTTCCCAGAATCAAATTTGTACTTCTTGTACTTTTTCTCGTTTTATTTTCAAAATCCGATTTCCAGGCATTTTGTTAAGTGAAACACTCCCGAACCATAAACCTTCGGGTAGTCTTCAGCTTCGTCTAAGCCTGGGAAATAGCCAAGTCCTCAAAGGACTAGCAAGGTGCATAATATACAGGCCAAGGTACAGAAATAAAAATACGAACTAAGATAATCTACTGTATCCGTCTATGTGCTATGCAAGTGAGGTACTTTTCTAAATTACCAGACCCCTTCTACTAAGGCTCACTAGCACCTCAGCAGGGTATTGTCCCCAGTACCTGTGTCATGGCACCAAGGATAATCAATTTTCGACAGTGATAATCCTTTACTCTGCTAGAGATAAAGGTCACTAACAACGGGCCACACGATAATAGGTCTGATATTGTAGTCAAGTTCTTTCCAATCCCTATATCTAACATCTAGCAATGTTAAGTCTGTACAGTCATCTCGAAAGTAATAGTAATACTGATAAAGAAATCTAGAATGCTAACACGAGGTCAATACCACGAACAGTCATGTAAACCTCACATCATGAATGTGTCGGTGTCCTGTGGTCAATCGTGTCAATAGACACATCAGTATGTATGTAATGCCTAATGCCAATACTCGATGTCACTATCATGACATTGACACCCGTCTATAAACGGATACTAAGTATCAACGTCCTATGTCATGCAATGCTAATAAAAAAGAACAACAAAGCAGAAAAGAATAATCTGTAACGAAGGTAAGGCACGATTGCCTGTAACTGCTGTCTGCAAGTAAGCCTGACCAGCTCCGGTGTCCTTGTCGATCTCCCAAGATCAACTATAATGATACATTATATTTAATATTCTATATCAACATATTATATAAATTATATGAGTATCTATGCCTCTTAGTTATCATAACGTTGCTACGACACTGCATCTATTATATAAGTAC
Organism: Iris pallida; assembly: GCA_029216955.1. Taxonomy (NCBI): domain Eukaryota; kingdom Viridiplantae; phylum Streptophyta; class Magnoliopsida; order Asparagales; family Iridaceae; genus Iris; species Iris pallida. The sequence continues at coordinate 12,589,007 of JANAVB010024600.1, read as the reverse complement.
ATATAGGTACCAAATCCTCTCGTAAATATTTTACAATAATAACAATAATATATTTAAATTGTGGAATTTATCTATAATATTTATATATTGCTATAATGATATTTTCAATAGGGAAACCCTTTCACAAGTGGTCTTATATCAATGCCACATATGACTTCCTCAATTCGACACATTAATTTAGCCCCGAAACAACGATTAAATAAAATTAATAAATTTTGTATAAATTCCAAAAATTAGTTAAAATAGTATTTATAATGTTAAACCTTGCACAACATAAAGTTTAATATCGATTCATGGAGTTTTGACACTTTTGGACACAAGGAAAGCAAAAAATTTCGGAGTTCGGTGACACGACAAATGTCATAAAATTTTAAAAATAGTAAACGGATACAAAACCTAACTTTCAGATATGTGTTGGAAAGGTATCGATGTCTAGATTCTGAATTAAAATATAAGAAGGTTAGAAACTGACCTTAGATAGGTGAAAAATGGCTCACAATAGAATTCATCAGTTCTGGATACCCTGTCGTAGAATCACGCCACGGGCAAACCGCTTGGAACTAGGGGATTCAACGACCAGAGGTTGGAGTAGACATATATATAGGTAACTTCTAGATTTGGTTTGAGGAGAAACAGATGAGAAAAAGTGGATGAAACATCGTCTACAAATTGACTAACCTGTTGTGATGTTTCAGACTTCGATTCGACAGAGTTTTGGCCCAAGTAGCGCGTCGTGCACCTCTCTAACGGCTGCAAGGTTGCTCCTACAGTTGCTAGGGTGGATTAGGATGTTGAGAGGGTTGTGTGAGTGGTGGTGATGGCACAAAAATTAAGAAAAAATAGGATTTTGAGAAGGAAAGGGGGTCGGCTAGAGTTTCGGGTTTGGAGTGGTGGCCGCTAGGTTTGGGAGGATTTGTGGAGTAGTGGGCGGTTATGAGAGAGGGAGATGGTTAGGGTTTGATAGGTATATATGTATTTAGTCCATGGGCTTTGGTTTGATCTAATTTGGATGGGATTTGGTTCTCCAAATCATACTATTATTAATAGGTTTCCAATTTTGGTTAGATGTTTGACCAAGCTAAATATATAAGGCAATATTGCATATGCTGCAATTAAACCTCTAAAATTCTCTTAAATACATGTATACTTGGTTTTGGTAATCCTAATTAGGCTCTAACTTGTAGGGTTGACTAGGTTAGCGTCCGAGTAGCATTACTAGTCAAATTGGACTCGAAAATCAATTTAATGAGTCTCATGTGCCATTTGCAAATAAGTAGCACATGGAAACTCGATTGGATGGTACACCCTAGGCATATGCATCGTAGATTCAACATGGATCAAAATCATATATTGGGTCATACGATTTCGATCTATGTCAAGTCCCAAAAGCAAATTGGAAGTTGGCTTAAAATTACGTCAATGGCTCAAATTGGCCTAAGTTGGCCCGAAATTGCGCAAAGTCCAAGGAATATTGAAAAACAAAATTGGATGGGACATGATATATCAAACTCAAGGTGGAAGAGTCTAGAATTCAAATATGGAATTGGATTTGAGAAAACAATATTTGTTGTACTTCAAAAGTCAAATCTACGGTAAACTACTAACATAGCCATTATTGACTTTAATAAATTAAAATATCCATATAAAATAATTAAAAATAATTAAAAATAAAATCCAAAAATTAGGGGGCTTACACTACTACTTTCTTTGGATGAAAATATTTGCCATCGACGGCCGCCTCAAGCAAACTCCCGGAACATCAGAAGCGGAACATCGGGCAAGCAAGGCCATTGTGGAAGCAGCTGAGTCTTCTCTTGAAGAAGGACAGTCCTTTATTTAGGCTGTTTGCATGGTCCAAGCACAAGCAAGACATCGATCATAAAAAGCTTATAATTAATCTAAAGCTCCACTCCATGACAGATGACAGTATTGTGAGTGACCAAAGGAACGTGACTCTGAACCTCCTTTGCTAAAGATTCGTGATCCCTGCAAAGACGCAAGAGGCTCCAATATCAAGAAGCCATCAGGAGCCCATGCTCTGAAATGATGACTCAGTACAATTAATGCTAAGAGCTAGGCATGACACCAGCCATCACCCAGCTCATATAGTCCTGACACGTGTTCATGCTTCTGTTCAAAGTATTCCGAGCTTGACTCAAGTTCAGGACACTTTGAAGGGTCTTCTAGAAGCATGAAATTTTTTAGCTGAAGACATCCCTTCGCCAAAGCGCAGAAGATGCAAAAGACTCAGGCTCAGTACTAAAAAGATAAAACAGAGATATGGAGAGAAGTCCTTTTATTGTCATGTCTACCAAAGTCTTGTACAGATACATTAGGACTATACATACGGGATTAATTCTGTTCTTCTACAAAGGATCTATTACAGATTCGACAGAGCCTATAGGGATCTACAAGGGATGTAGTCTTCGTCGGAGGTAGCTTTCCTTCTTCTCGATACACATGCAGGAAGATTGACCTCCACCGAAGCATGTTCTAATTTTTTTGTGGGCGTAGCCTCTCAGAAGCAAATCAGTAATCTAGCACTTTGAAGAAGCCAGAGCCTTCAAGCCAAAGACGCAGCTACCTGCCTGCACCAATCTCAGAAACAAGATGATGGTAGGCCCCCTCCCCTTCTTTTACTTCAGAAGCCAGTATCTTCACTCTAAAGACGTAGCTACCTGCTTGCGCCAATCACAGACACGCAAAGGTATCATACCCTTCCGTTCGCAGCCAACGCCTTCACTGTTCGGGGTACAACTACTTACCTGTGTCCACATGAGGTGCAGGATGGTGATATGCTCACCATCTCCATTCCCATGGCACAGTCGTCTGTTCCGAATCAGAAGCTTAAGTCACTTCTCTATAAAGACTTGGGAACTCCCATCGCAACCAATGTAAGTCAACATGTTGCTCCAAAAGCACAGTAACCTCGTCAACCTGAAGTACAAGCCTACTTGTCGCCTACAACAGTGACTCTGGTAGCCCGAAACATAGCTTCATAAGTTGCTCTATATGCACAGAAGTCTCGTCGTCATTCGAAGCAAGTCCACTCGTTGCCTGAAAGCATAGAGGTTCCGTCGTCTCCAGAAGCACGGTCTACTCGTCGCCCCAGAAGCATAGTAGCACGTAGTCCTCACCAGAGGCACAAGAAGCATGGGTCCCCCCAATTGGTTTGTTTAAACCGCCTCTTGCAGAGAAGATTGGGATTAAATCATTATTGATATCATATCATATTAATTTAAATCTTAGACGAGGATCAGTTAGACTCCAAATCTAGGATGAAATCCAAGATTTACTCGGCTGTATCCGAGCAAGCAAATCGGCACGCGCCACGTGTCATCTCCTTCGGTTATATTTATAACCACCAGAGATCTCGTTTGAAAAATCTCGATGTCCGCCACGTGACAGTGCCACAGAAGTCCGTACCGTGCAATAACGGCAGATTCTTTTATATCTCAGGAACCCTAATGCACATCGCATATGTGCTCAGTTCTCTATAAATAGAAGGAGTTCTTCTTCCACAAAGAGGAGAAAAATAAGAGGGAACATTGACAATCGACAATCTTAAAAGGAGCAACGATCTCTATCCACGAAGAGTCGACCACCCTTATCCACCTATCAACCAAAGAACCAACCAACCAACCATCTTCAAGGGATCTTCTCATCCAGACAGCCTCTTGATCGGTGACCTCAGAGTCCCAACAAAGGCACCAGAGTGCCGTAGCAAGATTGATTCGTCGTCAGATCGTCAACGGAGTAAAGGAGCCACTGTAGTGCTCAATCTCCATCGTCACACTTTCCAGAAACCTCTTCTCCCTGTACTTAGAATATCTTATTTAGGACTTTCTTCTTTGTACACAGATACCTTATACGTTCGATAAAGCAAAAAGTTCGTTCAACCTTTTGTTACGTCGAATACGGATGTCTTCTATGGTACTGCACATAGTAATTGTTGGCAAGTAATTTTAAAACTTGTTGCATCGTCATTCTTTCTCTTAGATTATTTGTTCTCGATCTCGAGAGTGCATTATAGATTTTCCTCATAGTAGACTTGTTCTTATCATTCTTCTGATGCACCGCATAATAAATTTGTTTAGGGCCAACTTCGAAGCTGGAAAATTCTTCAACTAACTTGTTCTCATCTTCGTTCAATCTTCCGGCATACAGATGACCAGTAAGTGTCTCTGCCAGAGTATGATTGTGCATCACATTTCTGACATCAACAGTCCACTTTCTATCATTTTCTGAGACAAGTACTATCTTGAAAGGACAACCACATTTTATGGTCCCTACCTCCTTCTTCGGGACTTTTTTCGTGTACGTTCTTCTTTATTGTGATGAACCCTAAATGCCTCACCTCTTTCGTATCCAAGATCCACAGTTTTACGATCCTGTCGGGATCGTAATGACCTTCAAATGACAAGGATAGTGTTTGATTGCCTTCCAACTTGTCTGCACCATTTTAATGCTTCTTTAAATTCAAAGGCGATATCCGTTGAGAATAAATTACTCAAGTCAATGAAAATAGGATATGGTATGCCCTATAGTAAATTTCCAAAGAAAATCAATCTCAATTACAAAATCAAATAAAATATAAAAAAATTCAGGACTGTCAAGAAAATTGGCAGTCCTTCTTGTTGACACAAAATCACAGTCAACCATATATTGATACAATTGACAACATGATACTTGTAATATTTCAATACGACACATGAAGACTGAATTCGGTACAAGCCAGACGACAGCTCGCACCTGCAAAGCTTCATAAATTTGAGTCTGTATTTTATACTTTATTTGAGTCTAGATTTATGTAAACTGAGCTGTGCTGAGCATTTTGAGACTTAGACTATAACTATACCTCAAACCAAAAGCCCCACTAAACATCCAAATAGACCATTGGCCCATTTGACCTATTCTGTGCTCTTGAGACAGAGTTCGGGTCGAACTCTGCCTCCACACAGAGTTCGGGCCGAACTCTGCCTCCTAAATTCCAGGACCCTAATTTGTAGGGTTGGCTGGATGCAAGTTGTCCAACGGCCAAATTTTTGAATATTTCAACCAGAATTCTGGCCGAATTCTGCCTGTATGGTATCCTATAAATAGGCCATGAATTCTTTCATTTTGAATCATCCAATCTTCTCTTCTCTTCTCTCTAAAGCCTTATACAAGCCATACCCTTCTCATCTACTAGCCACAAGCTCCCTAAGCCTCAAAGTGCTCAGTACTTTTCAGTTAGGAGTTTGTGCAAGAGTTCAAGAAGTCGCTTGGAAAATTCTAAGCATCGCCACTGCGATCTCTGTAAGAAGTTGACGTGCTCTTCTGAAGAAAAGGCACGGTATGTAACTACTATTTCACAAATAGTAGATTTAATCCTAAGCTAGAGTTCTCAGGCCTGGTGTAAAACCCCTATTTTTTTAATTATTTTTTATTATTTTATTAGACATAAAAATAAATTTATACAATTTATTGTTTTTTATATTTTTTTTGATGACCCGGTTTGTCCAATTCAGTCCGAACTGGGCTCGGACCAAATTTAAGCCCATGTGAGCATGTGGGGTGACTAAGATGGCCATGTAGGAACATTTCATGTGTGTACAAATATTTTTAAATACTTTTGAGACTTGTTGAATATTTATTGACTTTTGTTACAAAATTTATGTTTTATTAATAAAATAATATTTTTACAAGATGGTACAATTTTCTGGACCCATACATGGGTGAGCGGTAAAGTTCACCCATTGGGACAATTATTATTATTTTATTATAATTTAAGTTATTTACTGGAGATTTAATAAATATGTTTTCCTATTTAAATATCATTATTATTTTGAGTTGATTTATTAAGGATTGAATTTATATATATATGTAGATATGCTCAATTATATTAAATAATTATATAGTTGACTTTTAAATGGTATTTGGTTTGTAAAAAGATTTTTTGGAGATTTTGTGCATATATATATATATATATATATATATATATATATATATATATATATATATATATTATAATATATATAAAATTATGTATCCATATAAATGTCAATATATATTAATATATATCATAGCTTATATAATATAATATATCATAAAGGGCCGACCACCCAAGCAAACAAGTAGCGGCACTGTAGCATATGAGCAAACCCCCACCTTTTGTTCACGTAGCAGCAAGCAGCTGCAAGGGGCCGACCCCCCCCCCCCCCCCCCCCCCCAAACAATTTAGAGCCTATTTTAGGCCGAAACCCCCCGTAACCCTTTATATATATACGCATATATATTTGACAAAAAAAAACGTAAACCCTAACCCAATCCTCTCTGCCTCCTTCTTCTTCCTCCCTCCTTCCTCCTACCCTCTTTCCGGCGTGCTGTCCGCGAGCACAGCAGTACCCCGCGACAACGACAACGGAAACAGAATTTAAAATCAAGGTACCTAACTTTACCGTACGATTTCTCTCTCAATTCTTGTTCATTTTTGATTCCGTAAATTCGTGTAGAAAGCCCACATGACCCTCTTAGAGATCCCCCAGGTGGATTTCGACATGGCCATCCAACTTGCTCGAAAAATCGAGACGAAGTTGGAGAAAAACCACTTTTCTGAAATATTAAAAACTGTTTTGAAACACCAACTTGTCGGCCACTTTTCTCGCTGTACATTAAACTTTTGTAAAAACTAATTGAAGACAGTCAAAGACAACATAACCGAGATTGTGACGCACCTTTGAATTCACTTTTCATCTAGTATGTAGAAAGTGACACGTTGTTAAAGTTTCACGAAAAACTGTAAATTCTGTTTTCAAAAAGTGGGAAAACATCCGATACGGCGTGTGCTCCGACAAACCGGGCGACGTGGTCGCGCACTATACGCATCGAAAGGCGCGTATGGATGTTGTCGACGTGTGGGAACTGACGGAATCCGATTTTGTTGCATATGTGCGACGAAATCAGTGCGTATCCGTCGAGATATCCCGTATCGACCCTTTGCAAATTAATTCATAACTTTGTGCACACTCATCATATCGCGATGAAACTTGCGCATTGGACTCAAAATATTTTTTTGGTCCTGTGAGCCAAGTTTGGTCCGATTCCGAGACCGTTGAACGGGACGCTATTTTGGCGAGCCCACAATCCCACTCAACGGGCGATTTTGTGTACAGCCCACCGGAATCCAAAATTGGACATACCATTGGTTCGTCTCATCAAAACAAATTCGTAGATATAGTTTGACGACTTTAGAGACTGTAGGTTTTGGCGCATTTCGGTACAAAGCGGTTCCAACGGCGGACATCGTTTTGATCCAAAATTACGATTTTGCCCATATTCCAGAATTTAACTTTTGGACAGGCGTTTCCTAGGTATATCTTTTTTCCAAACTTGTTCGTGATGTTTGTTGCAGCATCCGGAGTCATCTGCGGATTTGGCTTTTCTTGACTTGTTTATTTTGCCGTTCGAGCTACTGGATTATTCCCTTTGCACATAACCTCAGGCAAGATACCTTGCCATTATACTGTTTATATTTAGTTATATTTATTACATATCACTGTTCATTTATTTTTAGATTTTACCGTTCTTGATTTACTGTCTGCTTAGTGATATTAGATATACTTTGTTATTATCCTTTGATTGCATGTGGACTTAGAGTTAAGAGACTACCGTTTGTAGTGTATTGCATATACCTTGAAACAGTTTACCACGAGGATGTGTAGAGAGTAGCATGTAGAGGTTCTTGTGTGTGGGCTGATCCCCCATGCGCATGCGATAGGACTAACTGCTAATAGAGGCATGTTAGGAGACTTAGCAGTTAGTAGAGGTATATGAGAAATGGATGTGACTCTGTTAGGCATTGAGCGGGAAGAACAGTTCCTTAATGTATGGGCCAAGTATGCACTTCCCTATTGCCGGTTATCTCCGTGGGAGATACGGTCCTGGATCCTGATACTGATTTACGGTTAGATTACCTTATTATCGTCTTGTCACTTATTTTGGGTTGTGACATATTATATTTCAGTTTATTATGGCATGTTCTTCCTGTATCTTGTTACGTCCCTCTGAGACCTGGTTATCTCTCCAGGTGTGTGCTTCTGTGATTTTGCAGGTGTTTTAGCCAAGGCCGTGATCTTCTCCCTTCTTTCGAAGACGATTGCGCTTGGTTCGTCTCGTTATTCTATCGATCACTTCTTGTACATTTTATGTGAGGTAGTTGGTAGTGGACTTTGTCTCCGCCCAATGATTGTATACATGACAAATTCAAAGTTGCTTTTATATCATTTATTTATCTAGTGGATGAGATTTTAGTTATTATGGTTCTACTGCATTTATAGCTTATGTATACATACAAGATTTTCATATATTGGAGTGTACTTCGTATGTATGCAGCCGGCATGGATACGTATCTAGTCCTAAATATTTTGGGACTGGGGCGTTACATGTTTTTGTGGTGGCCCATACAGGTCGAGTTTGTCACTTCGGTTACGTAATTGTGTCGATGTGAGCCTGCAACATAGGATTAGAATCTAGGAATCTCATCCATACAGCTTGACCCCTTCTCTTACTTCAAATTTCGAACTCTCGTCCGACTTCCTTGAATTGTATCTTGCTTGATTCCTTTCTACCGTCGATTCTTATTTTCGTGCTTAGTATCAACTAGGAAGATGACTACACTAGTATATGCTCATAGGTCACACATATAGCTAGAATGGTTATATTGGCAATTGGAATACATTCAAGACTCTAATTGAGTTAAAAAGGTTTTTTTGATTTAATGATTAGTAATTGGTAAAGTAGGATATTACCACGAAAAGTTTTAACCTTGAGATTTCTAAATAGTAAACACCAGAGGATTTATAGGATTTCATACTTGGTTTAAGAAATTGATTATTTTCAAAGATTTGATATTTATGAATTGTTGGATTATAGTTATACATCCTTGCACAAGTATAAAATTGATTTGTTTTTCGAGTTATGATATTTATGAGTTTTGGGTAATAGATATACATCTTTGAACAAATATAAAATTTATTTGATTTTCGATTTTTGATGTTTATGATTATTGTATTATAGTTATACGCCTTTGAACAGTTATAAATTGGTGTGGAAATGATCTTAGCTCTTAAAAATGGCTATAGAAATTATTTAAAATTTGAGTTGTACAACTTGCGATTTTTGTGTTTAGTAAATTTTGAATTTTAAGTGGAAGTATGACGATAAATTTTGGTTTAAAATATTTGAAAGTTATGAAAATGATTTTTGAGAATTTTTTCTTTATTTTAAATTGTGTCCTATGATGAGGATTTACAAATCTATTTAGATTTTTGGTAAAAAAAAAAGATTTTTGACTGATAAGATTATTTAAAAATTTAGTTTAATGTGGGATTGCTAATATAAAGTAAAAATTGGGAGAATTTCGAAGGATGTGATGGAAATTATTTTGATTGATTAAGGGAAGTTACCATTTAAAAGTTGTGATTTTGTTGGAATAACTTAGCATGAATAGACGTTAAAATAGATGAGAGCATTGAGCTTAATTTTTGAGATTGCTTTTAATATGCTAAAAGTTTTATTATGAGTTATTTGAAATTTTAGAGTGTTAAATTTTTGATTGATTGTGAAATTTTTATGGATTCGTAAATTATTAACTCTTGAGTTAAATAGTTGAATTTAAACGTTAATTTTGGAAAGGTTAGTAGTAACGTGATAAAAATTTGCTTTGAGATTTATGAAAGTGATTTAAATTTTGGTCATGATTAAATTGAACGACTTGCAGTGAATACAAATTTTGGTGGTATATTTTTGAAAGTTTATTTTTGAAACTTTTGGAGGAAACTTGAGTTAAATTTTAATGGTAGGCCATCAAGATAGCTCTAATAAGATAGATGTACTCCACACTAATTGCCATATCACTCATGACCATGATAGTAGTATGTACACAAGTGTTGTTTGTCATCTACCTAGCTATGTGACTGTATTTCCACCTTGACTTACTCGACCTTCCTTCAATTCTAGATCTTTTAATTGCGATCTTCTAACCCATTTGCAATTTGAATAATGATTTAATGGTTCCTTAACTGTATTCATCTAGGAGACTATCTTCTCTCCGGAATTGTGTTCCTAAATTATTTTTGGATTTCTTTAATTAATTTTATTTCATGCTTTAACTTGATCTTCTTTATTTTGTGCATTAATTATCACCTCGTGAACTCCCACTTTCTATTTTGATCTTCTGGCGTCCCCTACCGTGACTTGTATATTTGGAGTAAAATACTACCTTTTTCTTCCAACAAATTTCACATATAAGACCTAGACAAGCCCACCTTCCTGTAGACATATCATGTCCCCCAAAATTCGTCTTCTTGTACTCTATTTCTTGATATGACCTTACTATCAAAATGGCCAAATTATAATCCTTACCATGATACCGATATATTTTTGACCACGGATAGGGATTCAACCTCGACTCAATTCTTTCGACCGAATATGATTTTGTTCTACTTAATTCCTTAAATGCTTAAATTTGTGCTTTATCGATTGCTTGACTCATTGTCCCATCACACTACTAGTTTAACTCTTGTAAGTTGGGTAGAATACCTCACCACCTAACGAACCTTTTTTATTGTGAACCACATTGGTAAGTTCACTTACTATAAATTCAGAGGACCCTACCTTATCTAGTCTACCAAGCCATAAATGAAGAAACACTAGGACAACTGTATAGGCCCAAACTTTGGGCGAGCCTTGATTTTAAAAGATCTTAGACTATTTAAAATTTCCTTCATCAGTACCTCCCTTGCTCATATTTTGACTATCTCACGCTGCTAACGTAGCTTCAGTTTTGCAAGCTTATTTCGTTGTCAAGCTTGATCATGACATATTTTATTGGGTGCACCCACTAACATATTGTCTAATCAGAACCGGTGCATGATGGTCTGATCAACTATTGCACTTTGGTTCGCTTATCATATCTTATTCTATGCGGATGGAGATATAGTTAAACCTGCCTTAGAGTCTCACCCGCGACAGCATTGACAACTCTCATTTGAATTATTTCCGTCGCCTATGAACCACGTACTCGTACTCGATAGCATCGTACTTGAACTCTTTATTATTTTACTTTACTTATTTAGAAAGACCAGACACTGTACATGATAGATAGATGCAAGATATCACATTTCGTTTTCCTATCAGTTATTTCAACACGAATTTAGATAGCCACCGACCAACTCATGTGGCTATATCCTCACCTTAAACTCTTCTTCTCCCCAATCCTAGAAATTTCATTATACCCTTCCAACCCCTCTTGAACGCACGAGAGTGATTCTAATTATCACTTAATCAAACCCTCGACCAAGGCGATTAGTATCCAGTTCTCCCTTAAGGAATCACATCTCCTAAATGTCTAATTTATTTTCTATGGTCTACTCACTTCCTTATTATTCTCTAAAATTGGTTATTCAAAATTTTGTTACCTTCACTAGCAATCCTTATTCAATTTCATAACCATGATATATTTTTGTATATATCGACTCCATATTTTTCTATTGCACGGTGGTGTTGAACGACGTTTTATTCGTCTCCTCCAAAATTTAATTATATTTTGGTATTGACGAACTCTTCCTATCCTTCAACCCTATCTACCCTATTAATCCTAAATTTTGAGGACAAAATTCTTGTAAGTTGGGTAGGATGTAAAATTCCTATATTTTTTAATTATTTTATTATTATTTTATTAGACTTAAAAATGAATTTATACAATTTATGGTTTTATTATATATTTTTTTGATGACCCGGTCTGTCCAATTCAGTCCGAACTGGGCCCGGACCAAATTTAAGCCCATGAGCATGTGGGGTAACTAAGATGGCCATGTAGGAACATTTCATGTGTGTACAAATATTTTTAAATAATTTTGAGACTTGTTAAATATTTATTGACTTTTGTTACAAAATTTATGTTTTATTAATAAAATAATATTTTACAAGATGATACAATTTTCTGGACCCATACATGGGTGAGTGGTAAAGTTCACCCATTGGGACGATTATTATTATTTATTATAATTTAAGTTATTTAGTGGAGATTTAATATATGTTTTCCTATTTAAATATCATTATTATTTTGAGTTGATTTATTAAGTATTGAATTTATATATATATAGATATGCTCAATTATATTAAATAATTAGATAGTTGACTTTTAAATGGTATTTGGTTTGTAAAAAATTTTTTGGAGATTTTGTTATATATATATAATATATATAATATATATTATATATATTATTATATATATATATATATAATTTTATATTATATATATATAATATATATTATATATATATAATATTATATATATATATATATATATATCTATATATATATATATATATATATATATATTATATATATATATATATATATATATAATATATATATATATATATATATATAATTATGTATCCATATAATGTCAATATATTAATATATATCATATAGCTTATATAATATAATATATCATAAAGGGCCGACCACCCAAGCAAACAAGTAGCGGCACTGTAGCATATGAGCAAACCCCCACCTTTTGTTCACGTAGCAGCAAGCACTGCAAGGGGCCGACCCCCCCCCCCCCCCCCCCCCCCCCAAGACAATTTAGAGCATATTTTAGGCCGAAACCCCCCGTAACCCTTTATATATATACACATATATATTTGACAAAAAAAACACGTAAACCCAAACCCAATCCTCTCTGCCTCCTTCTTCTTCCTCCCTCCTTCCTCCTACCCTCTCTCCGCGTGCTGTCCGCGAGCACAGCAGCACCCCGCGACAACGACAACCATCGACAAATTTAAAATCAAGGTGCCTAACTTTACCGTGCGATTTCTCTCTCAATTCTTGTTCATTTTTGATTCCTTAAATTCGTGTAGAAAGCCCACATGACCCTCTTAGAGATCCCTCAGGTGGATTTCGACATGGCCATCCAACTTGCTCGAAAAATCGAGACGAAGTTGGAGAAAAACCACTTTTCTGAAATATTAAAAACTGTTTTGAAACACCAACTTGTCGGCCACTTTTCTCGCTGTACATTAACTTTTGTAAAAACTAATTGAAGACAGTTAAAGACAACATAACCGAGATTGTGACGCACCTTCTGAATTCACTTTTCATCTAGTATGTAGAAAGTGACACGTTGTTAAAGTTCACGAAAAACTGTAAATTGTTTTCAAAAGTGGGAAAACATCCGATACGGCGTGTGCTCCGACAAAACGGGCGACGTGGTCGCGTACTATATGCATCGAAAGGCGCGTATGGATGTTGTCGACGTGTGAAAACTGACAGAATCCGATTTTGTTGCATATGCGCGACGAAATCAGTGCGTATCCGTCGAGATACCCCGTATCGACCCTTTGCAAATTAATTCACAACTTTGTGCACACTCATCATATCGCGATAAAACTTGCGCCATTGGACTCGAAATATTTTTCTGGTCCTGTGAGCCAAGTTTGGTCCGATTCCGAGACCGTTAAATGGGACGCTATTTTGGCGAGCCCACAATCCCACTCACGGGCGATTTTGTGCACAGTCCACCGGAATCCAAAATTGGACATACCGTTGGGTTCGTCTCATCAAAACAAATCCGTAGATATGTAGTTTGACGACTTTAGAGACCGTAGGTTCTGGCATGCATTTCGGTATAAAGCGGGTCCAACGGCGGACATCGTTTTGACCCGAAATTAGGATTTTGCCCCTGTTCCAGAATTTAACTTTTGGACAGACATTTCCTAGGTATATCTTTTATTCCAAACTTGTTCGTGATGTTTGTTGCAGCATTCGGAGTCATCTGCAGGATTTGGCTTTTCTTGTCTTGTTTATTTTGCCGGTTCGAGCTACTGGATTATTCCCTTTACACAAACCTCAGGCAAGATACCTTGCCATTATACTGTTTAATTCAGTTGCATTTTATTACATATCACTGTTCATTTATTTCCAGTTTTTATCGTTCTTGATTTACTGTCTGCTCAGTGATATGATATACTTTGTTATTATCCTTTGATTGCATGTGGACTTAGAGTTAAGAGACTACCATTTGTAGTGTATTGCATATACCTTGACACAGTTGTACCACAAAGATGTGTGAGATGAGTAGCATGTAGAGGTTCTTGTGTGTGGGCTGATCCCCCATGCGCATGCGATAGGGCTAACTGCTAATAGAGGCATGTTAGGAGACTTAGCAGTTAGTAGTGGTATATGAGACATGGATGTGACTCTGTTAGGCATTAGGTGGGAAGAACAGTTCCTTAACGTATGGGCCAAGTATTCACTTCTATTACCGATTATCTCCGCGGGAGATACGGTCCTGGATCCTGATACTGATTTACTGGTGGCCTCTGACATTCGATGAATGTTATGCTTTGAGGTCCCTGGTATCCTGATGGGCCATACCTGAGATTACTGCTACTGAGACGAGTGCCCATACGTGGAAGGTTTGTTCTTAACTGCATAACACTATAGTACGGTTAGATTACCTTATTGTCGTCTTGTCACTTATTTCGGGTTGTGACATATTATATATTCAGTTTATTATGGCATGTTCTTCTTGTATCTTGTTACGTCCCTCTGAGGACCTGGTTATCTCTCCAGGTTTGTGCTTCTGTGATTTTGCAGGTGTTCTAGCCAAGGCCGTGATCTTCTCCCTTCTTTCGAAGACGATTGCGCTTGGTTCGTCTCGTTATTCTATCGATCACTTCTTGTACATTTTATGTGAGGTAGTTGGTAGTGGACTTTGTCTCCGTCCAACGATTGTAAACATGACAAATTTAAAGTTGCTTTTTATGATTTATTTATCTAGTGGATGAGATTTTAGTTATTATGGTTCTACTACTCTGCATTTTACAGCTTATGTATACATACAAGATTTCCATATATTGGAGTGTACTTCGTATGTATGCAGCTGGCATGGATATTACCTAGTCCTAAATATTTTGGTACTGAGGTGTTACACTGGACTAGTCCTCCACGAGGGAAACCAGGTTAAAATCGGCTGTGTTTGCGTATGCTTTCTTGCTCTTTACTATTTCTGCATTTACTCTGATTATTTTCTGTTGTGAAAGAGTTTAATTTTTAATTGGACATTATTGTCATAAACTCTATTCACCCCCCTCTAGAGTTGCCTATTTGTTCTTCAATTGGTATCAGAGCTCTGTTCTCTCAACAAGGACTAACATCCTAGAGCTGATCCATGGCAACCACACAATCCTGATTTCCAATCACGATGAAGGGCAGTCCACTCATAGGCCTCCCCTATTTGATGGAACTAACTATACCTATTGGAAAACAAGGATGAGTTTTTATCTCAAGTCACTAGACTTCGACCTGTGGACCATTGTCACCGATGGTTACAAAAAGCCCGCCAGGATAGTTGTAAATGGTGATCTCGTTGAGAAAACCCATGATAAATATTCTGACGAGGAGAAGAACAGGCAAGTCTAGACGCAAGAGCTATTAATGCTTTATTCTGTGCTATAGATAGGAATGAGTTCAACAGGGTCTCAACATGCACCACCTCTCACGAAGTATGGAGACTTCTAGAAGTGACGCATAAAGGAACCACTCAAGTGAAGGAGTCAAAATAAGTCGTCTCACTCAAGAATATGAGGCTTTCAAGATAAAGCCAAATGAGACGATCACACAAATGATTACAAGATTCCTCGACATCATCAACCCCTTGTCTTCTCTCGGCAAACAATATACAAATCACGAGAAGATTCGCAAGATACTTAGGGGGCTACCAAAGATTTGGAACCCTAAGGTGACAGCCATCATAGAAGGAAATAATCTCACGACTATGTCCATAGAGACTTTAATGGGAAAGCTGATGACTCATGAGCTTGACCTCAAAGACTTCGAAGAGCCTGCTCCTAAGGCAAAGGAGATTGCCCTTAAATCTCACCGACGAAGGGCTGATCCTGAAGAGACGGATGACGACAACTCGGAAGGTGAAGATCAAGCTCTCCTTGTCCGCAACTTTAAGAAATTCCTTCGCTTCAATCGAAGAAAGAAAGAACCACAAGAAGATGACGAAGAAGAGCCAATATGCTACGGTTGCAAGAGACTGGACACGTCCGAAAAGACTGTCCATTCACAAAGAAGAGAAACCGATATGAGAAACCATACAAGAAACCTTCCTCAAAGAAATATGCCAACACAAGCATTTGGCACGAAAGCGAAGCTAGTGACTCCGAAGAAGAAAAGGACTCTCCTCAAGACACCGCCAATGTTTGCCTAATGGCTACATCCGACAAGGTAACAAGCGAAACTCTCGATGATTTTACATTTGATGAACTTGGCGATGCATTCAATGATTTACTCAATGACCACAAGAAAGTCATTGGTAAATATAAACACGCCAAGGAAAAGATCAAAAGTTATGAAGTCGAGATTCAAAGACTCTCTTCATTGCTTGATAATAGTAGAGACACTTCACCCACGAAGTCACAAATGAGGTGTCTAAGCTTAAATTAAGCCTACATGATGCCGAAGCACGTATAGAAAAGCAAACACAAGAGATCACAACACTCAATACTGAGAACGCTGAAGAAAAGAATAGACACAAGATCTCTATCACTAAGATTTATGGTTTAAACACTAAGATTAATGAACTGCAGGCTGTCTCTAAGAAATTAGAGACTAGATTGGAAAAACAGGTTACTCAGCCTCAAACCCAATCACATGAGACACTCACAAAGCATGACACTACTCATTCTAGTCAACCACGTCATCTACCTGCAGCACGAAATTATGCTTATATGTACACCCACTTTCATAAAGCACACAAACCACATGCACGTAGAAATAATTCTCATATGACACAGAATCACCATACTATACATAGATACAATCATCACTATGTGCACAAAACAAAATCACCATCATACTGCTTATGGATATAGACATCATCATCATACTCCACATCACTCTACATATAGACATCATCACCATGCTACTCCACATCACTCTATAATAGACATCATCACCATGCTACTCCACATCACTCTACATATAGACATCATCACCATGCTACTCCACATCACTCTACATATAGACATCATCAACATGCTCCTAACATAATATGAATGCTATTTGTACTTATTGTGGATTACATGGACATATTTTACCACAATGTAGAGTTAGGAGATTAGTATATAGAAATATATGTATGGTTGCCGAAAACTAACTTTTCAGGACCCTCAAGAACAATCCTCACAAATTCAAAGTCAAAATCTACTGTTGGATTGGGTTCTGAGGTTCCTCATAACAATCCTCACAAGAAGAAGGCTAAGGAAAGAAGATTAAATCCTGCAATATGGTACTTCCTTCTTCTAAGTCTGAAGAAGAAACTTTTGCTGGTACAAGATCTGGAAAAGAGTACCACAAAGATTATGAGGTGTTCCAAGGAAGCTGAGAATGTTGAAACACCATCAACTCAACCGTCTCTTGCTCCTGCTGTGGTTGAAAAGGGGAAACAGAAGACAGTACGCTTCGACGTCCCATTGAAATCTACTTCCAGTCAGGGGGTGGTGATGAAACCCTATAAATTTGATATTCTAGCCCAGTTAGCTAATACTCCAGCTAGATTATCTATCTTCGAGTTGCTGCGCCTTTCTAAAGAAAGTCGCAAAACTTTGAGTGAAGCTTTGCTGCAAGCTGATTCCTGCTTAGCTCAACTCAAGACTCCTGACAATATACCAATGTCATGCCCACAATGTCATAGTGTGATGGAAGCAATTCCCAATATCACCTTTACACAAGAAGATATGTTGTTGAAGCATAACATATGACAGGCCTTTGTGCTACACTGGGTATATTGAATCCATTGAAGTTGACAGAATTTACATTGATCCTGGGTCTTCCATTAGCATAATTCTTCAAAGTATGCTAAGACCATTGAGGATTCCTACTAGTGATCTGACCTACACTAGTACCACAATAGTTGGTTTCAACTCTGGAAAGAGCAAACCACTGGGGAAGATTCGTCTGAAGATTCAGATTGGTGATCTTCGAACTATGGCAACATTTTATGTTATTAACTCAGACGTATCCTACAATATTCTTCTTGGAAGACCATGGTTACATGAGCATAACATCGTGCCTTCGACTCTCCACCAATGCTTCAAGTATGTGGATCCCCAAGGAGTTGTAAAGACTGAGTTTGCTGATATCAATCCTTTCAAGGGTGTCGAAGCCTATTTTTCTGACTCAAGGATTTACAAACAAGAGCATATGAAAGAGATATCAGATATGGCTGAAGATCAATCATCTGCTGAAGATCAGTCTATTAACGAAGATCCGCCAGAAGAGCAACCTTTGAATATCAAAGTCAAAGGGCGAATCCAACCCCAACCTGTCAACAATCAACCTTTGATGATCAAGGTTAAAGGAAGAACTCAAGCTTCATCTGAGGAATCAGTGAATGTTTATTAAAAGCCAAGTTCAACCTCGTTGATCAAAGTCAAAGGACGTACATTTCGTACGAATGATCCAGAACCTCCTTTGATTGTCAATCTTGGCAAATCTACGCAGAAGACGGATGATAGTCCACTAGTGATTAATCCGAAGCGTAGCAGTCAAATTGTAAATATATAAATTGATCATTCTGTACTTTTTGATATCAATGAAGATTTCCTTTTCGAGTATATGGCTGTCAAGTTTATTGAAAGAATGACTTTATCTTCTGATAATCAAAGTCATCAATATAAAGACGACATAGACACAGAGGAAACCTTATACATTGACAATAAGGAAAATTCTTTTCCTCCTCATGTCGATGTTGGACCTTATGCTCAAAGGTTTCTAACATCTTCTCCCTATCTTCTTCCTGTAGCCGCTTCATACAAGCTTGTGTAACTTATAGACGTCACAAAGAATCTTATTTCGTGGTTCCGTCTGATGAGAAAAACAAGTGCCAAATTGTTTTTGGCTTGGCTAGAAATATTCTTGTTGCTCAGACAAATGATTTGAGAGATAAAGATAAAGGAAGAATCGAATTGACAGATATAGTCAACAATCTCTCAAGATTATCCAGACCATGGGATATGATTTGAAGACCATGCAAGGTCTCAATCAAGGCAAAGGTAGACGACTACCGTTATGTGGTGATCCGTTTTACCAGAAAACTCGTCATGGATTGGGATATGATCTGTCCTACATGTTTAATGACGATATACAAGAAGAATTCTCTTCTAGTTCTTCACAATCATCAAATTCAGAAGAAGTCCAATTCATCGAATCCGATATTTTCATTCCGTATGTTAAAGGAGACTATTATGATGAATCTGAGCAAATATTTTCAGCTTACATGGATCAAATTGATGGTGAATCCGAGCCATTTGAGAATGATCCTTGGGCTCAACAGATGGACACTCAATGGGAACTTCGTTTTGAACAACGACAACCACCTACAGAGGACGAGGTTGTCCAGATTGACGTTGGAGATGGAACTACGTCCAAACCAATATTCATCAGTAAGAATCTTTCGAAGATGAAAAGGAAGAATTGATGAAACTAATCAAATACATTGATATTTTTGCATGAGTTATGAGGATATGCCAGGTCTAGATCCCAAAGTTGCTACTCATAAACTCAATATTCTTCCTAATGCTAAGCCTGTAAACAATAGCAACGGCATTTTAGACTAGATATGATGGATGCAATTGAAGCAGAAGTCAAAAAGCTGATCATGTGTGGTTTTGTTCGTGAAGAACAACACCCTGATTGGGTTGCCAACATTGTTCCTGTTATAAAAGAACGAAAAAGTCCGAGTTTGCATAGATTTTCGAGATCTTAATGCAGCTTGTCCAAAAGACGAATTTCCACTTCCAATTACTGATGTCATGATAGACAATACATGTGGTTTTGAATGCATGTCTTTCATGGATGGATTCTCAGGATATAATCAAATTAAGATGCATCCAGAAGATGAGAAGCATACCGCTTTTCGTACACCCCTTGGGATTTACTGCTATACGGTGATGCCGTTTGGTCATAAAAATCGGTACCACATATCAACGGGCCATGAGCAACATCTTTCAAAACATCTACGGAAGACAGTAGAATGTTATGTAGATGACATTGCTGTTAAGAGTCGATCAAAAAATGATCACATTCAAGATTTGAAGACAATATTTGAATTGATGCGCCAACATCAATTGAAAATGAACCCTACTAAGCCTTTCTTAGGGGTTTCCAGTGGCAAGTTTTTAGGATTTGTCATTACTTCTCAGGGTATCTATGTTGATCATGATAAGGTTAAAGCAATTCTTGAAATACGTCCTCCACGCAATCTAAAAGAACTCCGTGGCTTCCAAGGTCGCATTGCATATATCAGGAGATTCATATCCAATCTCTCTGGAAGATGCCAGCCTTTCTCCCGTCTATTGAAGAAGGGTGTATCATTTGTTTGGGATGAAGCATGTCAGAAATCCTTTAATGACATCAAGCAATATCTTACAAATCCACCTGTTTTGGTACCTCTAGTGATAGGAAGACCATTTTTGCTATATGTTCGAGCTTTGGATCATTCACTTGGTGCTCTTCTTGCACAAAAAAGTGATATAGGGCATGAACAAGCAATTTATTATCTTAGCCGAATGATGGTCGGAGCTGAACACAGGTATACTCCTGTAGAAAAGGAATGTCTGGCCTTGGTTTTTGCTGTCCAAAAGACAAGACATTATGTGACAGGACAGACTATCCATGTCATCTCCAGAATAAATCCCATTCGGGTATTGATGAGAAAACGAGCATTCTTAACTCTAGGTTAGCTACTTGGGTGATGCTGCTCACTCCTTATGACATGGTTTATATACCTCAAAATCAGTGAAGGGTCAAGCATTAGCTGATTTCTTAGCTGCTCATCCTATACCTGAAACATCAAAGTTATATGAGGACATTCCAGATGAAGTTGTAGATTGCAATATGACTTTAAAAAATGACATATGGCAATTATATTTTGACGGGGCATCACGGGTTGGACCTAAAGGTAATATTGTCTCTGGGGTAGGAATCGTCTTGGTTTCTCCTGACAAAATGTCATATACCGTGCCTATTCTCTCAATGAACCATGCTCCAATAATGTAGCAGAATATAATGCTCTATTGATTGGTCTCCAAGTTACAAAACAATTGAATATTGAATTCCTGGAAGCCTATGGAGACTCTCAGCTGATTGTTAATCAGGTTAGAGGGACCTATGAAGTCAGAAATCCTGATCTCATCCCTTATCATCAAGTAGCAGTCGAATTGGTCCTTTCATTCAAAGGATTCTTCATTGAATTCGTACCACGTTCTCAGAATATGGAGGCTGATGCTCTTGCTAGCCTAGCTGCAGATTTGGCTGTTCCAATCCGAAGACAAAATACAATTACTTTGTTGGACCGAGATTTATTCTTGTCAAGAATAATTTGTGTATTGAACAGAGTTATACTACAGAATCAAGCTCTCAGCAGAGGGATTGGAGAACTCCATTTATTGATTATGCGGTTCATGGATTTTACCTGAAGATCCAAAAGAAGCTGCATCAATTAAAAGACGATCATTTCGATTCTATTATGATTCATCTTTACATATGTTATATCGTCGCTCATATGATGGACTCTTGCTGCGCTGTCTCTCAGAAAGTGAAGCTAAACAGACACTCCGTGAGGCTCATGATGGTTTCTGTGGTGCTCATCAACCGGGTCCAAATTACAGGACCGCATTCGAAGAATGGGTATTATTGGCCTTCCATGATAGCAGATGCTGTGGATTACGCCAGAAGGTGTAAAGCATGTCAGATTCATGCCGATTTTATTCACCAACCTTCTGAATTTCTACATCCTACAGCAGCTTCTTGGCCCTTCGAAGCTTGGGGTATGGATGTCATTGGTCCTATTAACCCTCCTTCTGTTAAAGGACATCGGTTCATATTAGCTATAACCGATTACTTTTCTAAGTGGGCAGAAGCAGTTCCCCTTGCTGAAGTGAAAACATCTAATGTGATCAGCTTTATCAAACATCATGTCATTTATCGCTTCGGGATTCCTCGACGAATAATTCATGATAATGGTCCACAATTTGCCAGTCAGGCATTTTATCGGTTCTGTGATAAGAATCAAATTCAAAATCTGGCTTCTACGGCTTATAATCCAGTTGCCAATGGTTTAGCCGAAGCCTTCAATAAGACGATCATTAAACTTCTCAAAAAGTTTGTCTCTTCTAATAAACGTGGTTGGAATGAGAAACTTGGAGAATGTTTATGGGCTTATCGAACAACAGTCCGGACTCCTACTGGTTTTACACCATTTTTATTGGTTTATGGATGTGAGGCTGTTCTTTCCTTGGAAATCCAGATTCCATCTCTACGAATAGCTATTGCTAATGAGCTAACTATAGAGAAAAATGATCGCTTACGACTCCAAGAACTTGAAGGATTGGACGAAAAGCGTCTCCAAGCACAACAGCATATGAGCTATATCAAGCCCGTATATCTCGAACTTTTAACCGTAAAGTTAAAGAGAGGGTATTCAAGATTGGCGAATTAGTTTTAGCCATTCGAAGACCGATGATTAGACTCACAAAAGCAAGGGGAAATTCCAAGCGAAATGGGAAGGTCCTTATGTAATTGAGACCGTGTTTTCTAATGGCGCCTATCGGTTATCAAAACCCAATGGAGATTTACTCATGATGCCGATCAATAGAAATTTCTTAAGAAGTACTATGTATAAAAAAAAAGACGAATGAAAATAAATTTCTTTTTATTTTTATTTTTATTCTAAATAAAGGATTAAGGATGAGGACCGCTGCCTTCCTTATTGAATACATAGTCAGCCAATGCTTCGAAGGCGTCGTTGCCTGAGTTCATAAAAAACCTGCAGGCAGCCATCCTCAGCGCTTCTTCTTCAGGAGTTTTTCCTGGCTCTACTAAGAAAGCGAGGATGTCTTGTGGTGGCTTGGGAGTAGAAGAGCTTTCGCCTACTTTGGTTGGACCTGATACAATTGGTTCAATGGGGCACGTCTCAATGATGTCCTCAACTTTCTTGGAGACTTCATTATTTTGCTGCATATCCTTGGAAGACATTTCCAATAGAGGAGTGGAAATAAGAATGAAAAGTTACAAAGATTTCTCACCTATTTAATAGGAGAGATCTATTAATGAACCGGTCTTTGAAATTGAAAATAACCTTTCATTCCCGAAAAGGCTTGTCCGTTCATTACAGATTCATTCATTTACTTTTGAATTGAATACTTGAATTGTTCTTTCTTTTCTCGAAAGTTATGTCGGTTCATTTCATATTGGCATATATCCTCAATGACATCTGTCCTCTTAATCCCCAGCTACCAAGGTTTGGTTAAGCTGATTACTCATCTCTTTGGAGAGAAATTTGGATCTTCTATCTTACCCGTTGGTATAGAAAATTGGATTTATTATTTCACGTTCTTTTAACCTCTGAATAAATATTAAATCTGTTTGCTTTTCTTATCTATCAAATCCATTTTGACCTCTGCATAGATATTAATCTACTTTTTCTTTGAGTTCTTACATGCTATCATGTCCATAATACCTCTGATAGTATTGTATACTCTAAACAGAAAACAAGACTTTATTATCTATCATGTCTATATTACTTCTGGATAGATACAAATCATTGAGCATAGAAGATCCATCACTTCCATTCTCATTTCATCATAAAATTCTATTACATTTCTTAGACTTTCTTACAAATCATAATGAAATCTATTACATCTTGGATTTTCATTCTAATACAACAACGATGACCTAATCGAGATCTATTTCTTCTTTGGATCTTTTTCATCAGATTCGTTGTTGGTGTCAATTCCTTACTGTCTGAGTCTCAATGGCAACTAGAACAGAAGGAATCAAACTCTGGTCTTCTCTCTCAGACGAAAGGAGAATCCCAGAGTATGGCAGTCCGAAGACGTGTTGCTGCCAATACAATTGGTGGAGAAGTGGCGGCCTTTCAGAGGAGATAGGAATATATCCAGCATTGGGATACAATTCCAAGTACTGCCGTGAAAGGAACTCTACTACCCAATTTTCGGGATAGAGTTGACTCCACCATCCAACTTTTCGTGTATAAAGGCTCTTCCTACCATTTGAAGAAGACCCTTTTATCCCACGAAAAGTTCTGAGTTGTCTGATTTGCGCGTCAAAAGTGCATGAGCTCCCTGATGTTGATGTCAGAAGAATACTCCTCACAGCGCCAAAGTCGCCAATACCGGTTCTGGAAAAGTTCTTCAGCCAAGCTTCTGCAGAGAACAACAGAAAACAACAGAAGTATCATCAGCCACTTACTGATTAATTAAAGACTGATGCTCGCACACTTTACTCAATAAGGTTTTTACGCCAATGTTTCAAAAGCATATGATACAACAAGGCTTTTACGCCCGTGCATCTTACCTATAAGATTCTACGTCTATCAAGGATTTACACTCATGGGCATCTGTTTTCGACAAAAAAGTTCAAAGGCAGACGATTGTTTTACGAATTAAACTTACCATTGAGGTCAGATGATTCGGCTCTGAGAATTGTTGAATCAACGTCTGTCGACCGGGCGTACAGAGGAACAACATCGAAAAGCATCATCATTTGCTAAAAGCTATCTTCGAAAGAATGAGAATGAGAATGTATAAAACATTCTTTAACTCAACTATTTATAGGGGTTGAGGAAACGGTTGGCATGAGTCTATTTCGGAAATCCTACTAAAAAGGCGCTCGTGACCACAAGGTAGATGCCACGTGTTGTTTTGTTTCTCTTGAGAATAAACAACCATAAATGCAGTTAAAGAGGTGTTGAACAATTCTATGTACCAACAGACGAGTTCAATATCAAGATTTTATTTATAAAAGGGGGGAAGTGGACCCCTACAGATAAAAGACTCGCAATACATAGACGACACTTCTACATAAAACATTATTTTTTCTCTCCTTCGTTGGGCTGACGAAGGAAGGCATCTAAGTCGTGCATGTTACGAATCCCGGAGCGGCGCATCAGATTAAGAAACGCTTCTACATCTCCTGATCCCTCATACGCAGTAGAGGGACCACCATCGATTCGATTAAAGACTGCTGGAGTCAGTCCAAAGCACTCTACAAAGTTGCGTGCCCGCTCAAAATCAACGCTTGAACTCGGAGCCCCTTCCTTGTTAATTTCTTTTTTGGTGCTATGGCAATATGAGGATGAATAGCAAGGATGAAGAATTTTCTCCTTATTTATACAATTAAATCGACTTTTCATATTCCTTATGGGAAATTGCTCATTATTAATGCAGCTCGGGAAGATGAAGAAGCATTCAAAAGTTTCGAGAAGAAAATTCATTATGACGGTTAAGTATTGACCGGCACCATTTCTTGATTTTTATGCCGACTGTTGGATATCCCTACTTTTACGCGGATGACTGTTGAGTATCCCGAATTTTACGCTGACTGGTCAAATCTCAACTTTTATGCTTCTGTTCAAAGTGTTTCAAATTTGGAGGATATTTGAAAACTTTGAAGGGGGTCTTGTAGGAGCGTAAAAAGTGCTTCATAAGAATGAGTCAAAGAGATGGATTATTCCATTCAAATTGATCCACTTTACGCCTAAGAGAGGCTAATCACTTTACGCCTGAAGCAGGCTAATCATTTTATGCCCGGGTCAAAGCTAATGGTTTTACGCCCAAGACAGGCTAGCCACTTTTACGCTGGACAAAGCTGTCAAGTCTTGCATTTAATGCAAAGTCTGACGTGAAGATTTAATGATGACATATCACAGAATTCAAAGAGATTTGTTTTACACAGAGACCAATTTGTCGTTTAGTATATGGACTGAGCTATTTTACGCTCACAGTATGGCTTCTTTTACGCATGGAGACTGTATGAGTTTTTATGCTCAAAAGTTGACGTGTGCATAAAGTTTATTTGGGCTACTTTTATGCTCAAGGTTTTTAACAACCACTTTATGCGGGAAGTCCATGTCAGGGCTATTTTACGCCTAGTCTACTACTTTACTCTCAGGGTATATTTGGGTTGTTTTTACGCCCTATTCTTCTTCACCAATTCAGAACGTGGTTTGCCTACATGGCTTTCATGCCACATATCTCAAAGAACGTATGTACGTGCATCCTATTCTTACTTAAATGATGGGACACGTGTTAACGTATGCAGAGGATAACTCCAATCATGGGTGGCAGTTGTTAGCATAAAGACGGAACTTTTGCTGAGTTTTTACGACAAGAAGCCAAGTCTATAAATAGACTGATTTTTTCTCATAGGACACAGAGAGAAAGGAAGAATACATAGAGATCAGAGCCCAGAGCTTTGATTTTCGGAGCATTCTTCTTCAACTTTTCTTCCAGAACAGAGTGAAGCAAAGCAGGAAAGCATTCGGCCTCGCCATCAGTGCCCAAGTGCGTCGATACCTTTCTGGTGACTTAGTTCTTCCAATTGTTCATCTTCTAGCAGTGATCTTCATCATCATCGTATGGTCCAAGGAACAAAGTGATCATTTACAGATCAGACTTCCATAGCAATACTTCCCAGAATCAAATTTGTACTTCTTGTACTTTTTCTCGTTTTATTTTCAAAATCCGATTTCCAGGCATTTTGTTAAGTGAAACACTCCCGAACCATAAACCTTCGGGTAGTCTTCAGCTTCGTCTAAGCCTGGGAAATAGCCAAGTCCTCAAAGGACTAGCAAGGTGCATAATATACAGGCCAAGGTACAGAAATAAAAATACGAACTAAGATAATCTACTGTATCCGTCTATGTGCTATGCAAGTGAGGTACTTTTCTAAATTACCAGACCCCTTCTACTAAGGCTCACTAGCACCTCAGCAGGGTATTGTCCCCAGTACCTGTGTCATGGCACCAAGGATAATCAATTCTCGACAGTGATAATCCTTTACTCTGCTATAGAGATAAAGGTCACTAAACAACGGGCCACACGATAATAGGTCTGATATTGTAGTCAAGTTCTTTCCAATCCCTATATCTAACATCTAGCAATGTCAAGTCTGTACAGTCATCTCGAAAGTAATAGCAATACTGATAAAGAAATAGAATGCTAACACGAGGTCAATACCACGAACAGTCATGTAAACCTCACATCATGAATGTGTCGGTGTCCTGTGGTCAATCGTGTCAATAGACACATCAGTATGTATGTAATGCCTAATGCCAATACTCGATGTCACTATCATGACATTGACACCCGTCTATAAACGGATACTAAGTATCAACGTCCTATGTCATGCAATGCTAATAAAAAAGAACAACAAAGCAGAAAAGAATAATCTGTAACGAAGGTAAGGCACGATTGCCTGTAACTGCTGTCTGCAAGTAAGCCTGACCAGCTCCGGTGTCCTTGTCGATCTCCCAAGATCAACTATAATGATACATTATATTTAATATTCTATATCAACATATTATATATAAATTATATGAGTATCTATGCCTCTTAGTTATCATAACGTTGCTACGACACTGCATCTATTATATAAGTACATATAGGTACCAAATCCTCTCGTAAATATTTTACAATAATACAAAATAATATATTTAAATTGTGGAATTTATCTATAAATATTTATATTGCTATTGATATTTTCAATAGGGAAACCCTTTCACAAGTGGTCTTATATCAATGCCACATATGACTTCCTCAATTCGACACATTAATTTAGCCCCGAAACAACGATTAAATAAAATTAATAAATTTTGTATAAATTCCAAAATTAGTTAAAATAGTATTTATAATGTTAAACCTTGCACAACATAAAGTTTAATATCGATTCATGGAGTTTTGACACTTTTGGACACAAGGAAAGCAAAAAATTTCGGAGTTCGGTGACACGACAAATGTCATAAATTTTAAAAATAGTAAATATACAAAACCTAACTTTCAGATATGTGTTGGAAAGGTATCGATGTCTAGATTCTGAATTAAAATATAAGAAGGATAGAAACTGACCTTAGATAGGTGAAAAATGGCTCACAATAGAATTCATCAGTTCTTGATACCCTGTCGTAGAATCAACGCCACGGGCAAACCGCTTGGAACTAGGGGATTCAACGACCAGAGGTTGGAGTAGACTATATATAGGTAACTTCTAGATTTGGTTTGAGGAGAAACAGATGAGAAAAAGTGGATGAAACATCGTCTACAAATTGACTAACCTGTTGTGATGTTTCAGACTTCGATTCGACAGAGTTTTGGCCCAAGTAGCGCGTCGTGCACCTCTCTAACGGCTTCAAGGTTGCTCCTATAGTTGCTAGGGTGGATTAGGATGTTGAGAGGGTTGTGTGAGTGGTGGTGATGGCACAAAAATTAAGAAAAAATAGGATTTTGAGAAGGAAAGGGGGTCGGCTAGAGTTTCGGGTTTGGAGTGGTGGCCGCTAGGTTTGGAAGGATTTGTGGAGTAGTGGGCGGTTATGAGAGAGGAAGATGGTTAGGGTTTGATAGGTATATATGTATTTAGTCCATGGGCTTTGGTTTGATCTAATTTGGATGGGATTTGGTTCTCCAAATCATACTATTATTAATAGGTTTCCAATTTTGGTTAGATGTTTGACCAAGCTAAATATATAAGGCAATATTGCATATGCTGCAATTAAACCTCTAAAATTCTCTTAAATACATGTATACTTGGTTTTGGTAATCCTAATTAGGCTCTAACTTGTAGGGTTGACTAGGTTAGCGTCCGAGTAGCATTACTAGTCAAATTGGACTCGAAAATCAATTTAATGAGTCTCATGTGCCATTTGCAAATAAGTAGCACATGGAAACTCGATTGGATGGTACACCCTAGGCATATGCATCGTAGATTCAACATGGATCAAAATCATATATTGGGTCATACGATTTCGATCTATGTCACGTCCCAAAAGCAAATTGGAAGTTGGCTTAAAATTACGTCAATGGCTCAAATTGGCCTAAGTTGGCCCGAAATTGCGCAAAGTCCAAGGAATATTGAAAAACAAAATTGGATGGGACATGATATATCAAACTCAAGGTGGAAGAGTCTAGAATTCAAATATGGAATTGGATTTGAGAAACAATATTTGTTGTACTTCAAAAGTCAAATCTACGGTAAACTACTAACATAGCTATTATTGACTTTAATAAATTAAAATATCCATATAAAATAATTAAAATAATTAAAAATAAAATCCAAAAATTAGGGGGCTTACACTACTACAGCTTCTTTGGATGAAAATATTTGCCATCGACGGCCGCCTCAAGCAAACTCCCGGAACATCAGAAGCGGAACATCGGGCAAGCAAGGCCATTGTGGAAGCAGCTGAGTCTTCTCTTGAAGAAGGACAGTCCTTTATTTAGGCTATTTGCATGGTCCAAGCACAAGCAAGACATCGATCATAAAAAAGCTTATAATTTAATCTAAAGCTCCACTCCATGACAGATGACAGTATTGTGAGTGACCAAAGGAACGTGACTCTGAACCTCCTTTGCTAAAGAGATTCGTGATCCCTGCAAAGACGCAAGAGGCTCCAATATCAAGAAGCCATCAGGAGCCCATGCTCTGAAATGATAACTCAGTACAATTAATGCTAAGAGCTAGGCATGACACCAGCCATCACCCAGCTCATATAGTCCTGACACGTGTTCATGCTTCTGTTCAAAGTATTCCGAGCTTGACTCAAGTTCAGGACACTTTGAAGTGTCTTCTAGAAGCATGAAATTTTTTAGCTGAAGACATCCCTTCGCCAAAGCGCAGAAGATGCAAAAGACTCAGGCTCAGTACTAAAAAGATAAAACAGAAGATATGGAGAGAAGTCCTTTTATTGTCATGTCTACCAAAGTCTTGTACAGATACATTAGGACTATACATACGGGATTAATTCTATTCTTCTACAAAGGATATTACAGATTCGACAGAGCCTATAGGGATCTACAAGGGATGTAGTCTTCGTCGAGGTAGCTTTCCTTCTTCTCGATACACATACAGGAAGATTGACCTCCACCGAAGCATGTTCTAATTTTTTTGTGGCGTAGCCTCTCAGAAGCAAATCAGTAATCTAGCACTTTGAAGAAGCCAGAGCCTTCAAGCCAAAGACGCAGCTACCTGCCTGCACCAATCTCAGAAACAAGATGATGGTAGGCCCCCTCCCCTTCTTTTACTTCAGAAGCCAGTATCTTCACTCTAAAGACGTAGCTACCTGCTTGCGCCAATCACAGACACGCAAAGGTATCATACCCTTCCGTTCGCAGCCAACGCCTTCACTGTTCGAAGGTGCAACTACTTACCTGTGTCCAATGAGGTGCAGGATGGTGATATGCTCACACCATCTCCATTCCCATGGCACAGTCGTCTGTTCCGAATCAGAAGCTTAAGTCACTTCTCTATAAAGACTTGGGAACTCCCATCGCAACCAATGTAAGTCAACATGTTGCTCCAAAAGCACAGTAACCTTGTCAACCTGAAGTACAAGCCTACTTGTCGCCTACAATACAGTGACTCTGGTAGCCCGAAACATAGCTTCATAAGTTGCTCTATATGCACAGAAGTCTCGTCGTCATTCGAAGCAAGTCCACTCGTTGCCTGAAAGCATAGAGGTTCCGTCGTCTCCAGAAGCACGGTCTACTCGTCGCCCCAGAAGCATAGTAGCACGTAGTCCTCACCAGAGGCACAAGAAGCATGGGTCTACCCCAATTGGTTTGTTTAAACCGCCTCTTGCAGAGAAGATTGGGATTAAATCATTATTGATATCATATCATATTAATTTAAATCTTAGACGAGGATCAGTTAGACTCCAAATCTAGGATGAAATCCCAAGATTTACTCGGCTGTATCCGAGCAAGCAAATCGGCACGCGCCACGTGTCATCTCCTTCGGTTATATTTATAACCACCAGAGATCTCGTTTGAAGAAATCTCGATGTCCGCCACGTGACAGTGCCACAGAAGTCCGTACCGTGCAATAACGGCAGATTCTTTTATATCTCAGGAACCCTAATGCACATCGCATATGTGCTCAGTTCTCTATAAATAGAAGGAGTTCTTCTTCCACCAAAGAGGAGAAAAATAGAGAGGGAACATTGACAATCGACAATCTTAAAAGGAGCAACGATCTCTATCCACGAAGAGTCGACCACCCTTATCCACCTATCAACCAAAGAACCAACCAACCAACCATCTTCAAGGGATCTTCTCATCCAGACAGCCTCTTGATCGGTGACCTCAGAGTCCCAACAAAGGCACCAGAGTGCCGTAGCAAGATTGATTCGTCGTCAGATCGTCAACGGAGTAAAGGAGCCACTGTAGTGCTCAATCTCCATCGTCACACTTTTCCAGAAACCTCTTCTCCCTGTACTTAGAATATCTTATTTAGGACTTTCTTCTTTGTACATAGATACCTTATACGTTCGATAAAGCAAAAAGTTCGTTCAACCTTTTGTTACGTCGAATACGGATGTCTTCTATGGTACTGCACATAGTAATTGTTGGCAAGTAATTTTAAAACTTGTTGCATCGTCATTCTTTCTCTTAGATTATTTGTTCTCGATCTCGAGAGTGCATTATAGATTTTCCTCATAGTAGACTTGTTCTTATCATTCTTCTGATGCACCGCATAATAAATTTGTTTAGGGCCAACTTCGAAGCTGGAAAATTCTTCAACTAACTTGTTCTCATCTTCGTTCAATCTTCCGGCATATAGATGACCAGTAAGTGTCTCTGCCAGAGTATGATTGTGCATCACATTTCTGACATCAACAGTCCACTTTCTATCATTTTCTGAGACAAGTACTATCTTGAAAGGACAACCACATTTTATGGTCCCTACCTCCTTCTTCGGGACTTTTTTCGTGTACGTTCTTCTTTATTGTGATGAACCCTAAATGCCTCACCTCTTTCGTATCCAAGATCCACAGTTTTACGATCCTGTCGGGATCGTAATGACCTTCAAATGACAAGGATAGTGTTTGATTGCCTTCCAACTTGTCTGCACCATTTTAATGCTTCTTTAAATTCAAAGGCGATATCCGTTGAGAATAAATTACTCAAGTCAATGAAAATAGGATATGGTATGCCCTATAGTAAATTTCCAAAGAAAAATCAATCTCAATTACAAAATCAAATAAAATATAAAAATTCAGGACTGTCAAGAAAATTGGCAGTCCTTCTTGTTGACACAAAATCACAGTCAACCATATATTGATACAATTGACAACGATACTTGTAATATTTCAATACGACACATGAAGACTGAATTCGGTACAAGCCAGACGATAGCTCGCACCTGCAAAGCTTCATAAATTTGAGTCTATATTTTATACTTTATTTGAGTCTAGATTTATGTAAACTGAGCTGTGCTGAGCATTTTGAGACTTAGACTATAACTATACCTCAAACCAAAAGCCCCACTAAACATCCAAATAGACCATTGGCCCATTTGACCTATTCTGTGCTCTTGAGACAGAGTTCGGGTCGAACTCTGCCTCCACACAGAGTTCGGGCCGAACTCTGCCTCCTAAATTCCAGGACCCTAATTTGTAGGGTTGGCTGGATGCAAGTTGTCCAACGGCCAAATTTTTGAATATTTCAACCAGAATTCTGGCCGAATTCTGCCTGTATGGTATCCTATAAATAGGCCATGAATTCTTTCATTTTGAATCATCCAATCTTCTCTTCTCTTCTCTCTAAAGCCTTATACAAGCCATACCCTTCTCATCTACTAGCCACAAGCTCCCTAAGCCTCAAAGTGCTCAGTACTTTTCAGTTAGGAGTTTGTGCAAGAGTTCAAGAAGTCGCTTGGAAAATTCTAAGCATCGCCACTGCGATCTCTGTAAGAAGTTGACGTGCTCTTCTGAAGAAAAGGCACGGTATGTAACTACTATTTCACAAATAGTAGATTTAATCCTAAGCTAGAGTCTCAGGCCTGGTGTAAAACCCCTTTTTTTTAATTATTTTTTATTATTTTATTAGACATAAAAATAAATTTATACAATTTATTGTTTTATTTATATTTTTTTGATGACCCGGTTTGTCCAATTCAGTCCGAACTGGGCTCGGACCAAATTTAAGCCCATGTGAGCATGTGGGGTGACTAAGATGGCCATGTAGGAACATTTCATGTGTGTACAAATATTTTTAAATACTTTTGAGACTTGTTGAATATTTATTGACTTTTGTTACAAAATTTATGTTTTATTAATAAAATAATATTTTTACAAGATGGTACAATTTTCTGGACCCATACATGGGTGAGCGGTAAAGTTCACCCATTGGGACAATTATTATTATTTTATTATAATTTAAGTTATTTACTGGAGATTTAATAAATATGTTTTCCTATTTAAATATCATTATTATTTTGAGTTGATTTATTAAGGATTGAATTTATATATATATGTAGATATGCTCAATTATATTAAATAATTATATTGACTTTTAAATGGTATTTGGTTTGTAAAAAGATTTTTTGGAGATTTTGTGCATATATATATATATAATATATATATATATATATATATATATATATATTATATTATATATATATAAAATTATGTATCCATATAAATGTCAATATATATTAATATATCTATAGCTTATATAATATATATATCATAAAGGGCCGACCACCCAAGCAAACAAGTAGCGGCACTGTAGCATATGAGCAAACCCCCACCTTTTGTTCACGTAGCAGCAAGCAGCTGCAAGGGGCCGACCCCCCCCCCCCCCCCCCCCCCCAAACAATTTAGAGCCTATTTTAGGCCGAAACCCCCCTAACCCTTTATATATATACGCATATATATTTGACAAAAAAAATACGTAAACCCTAACCCAATCCTCTCTGCCTCCTTCTTCTTCCTCCCTCCTTCCTCCTACCCTCTTTCCGGCGTGCTGTCCGCGAGCACAGCAGCACCCCGCGACAACGACAACGGAAACAGAATTTAAAATCAAGGTACCTAACTTTACCGTACGATTTCTCTCTCAATTCTTGTTCATTTTTGATTCCGTAAATTCGTGTAGAAAGCCCACATGACCCTCTTAGAGATCCCCCAGGTGGATTTCGACATGGCCATCCAACTTGCTCGAAAAATCGAGACGAAGTTGGAGAAAAACCACTTTTCTGAAATATTAAAAACTGTTTTGAAACACCAACTTGTCGGCCACTTTTCTCGCTGTACATTAAACTTTTGTAAAAACTAATTGAAGACAGTCAAAGACAACATAACCGAGATTGTGACGCACCTTTGAATTCACTTTTCATCTAGTATGTAGAAAGTGACACGTTGTTAAAGTTTCACGAAAAACTGTAAATTCTGTTTTCAAAAAGTGGGAAAACATCCGATACGGCGTGTGCTCCGACAAACCGGGCGACGTGGTCGCGCACTATACGCATCGAAAGGCGCGTATGGATGTTGTCGACGTGTGGGAACTGACGGAATCCGATTTTGTTGCATATGTGCGACGAAATCAGTGCGTATCCGTCGAGATATCCCGTATCGACCCTTTGCAAATTAATTCATAACTTTGTGCACACTCATCATATCGCGATGAAACTTGCGTCATTGGACTCAAAATATTTTTTTGGTCCTGTGAGCCAAGTTTGGTCCGATTCCGAGACCGTTGAACGGGACGCTATTTTGGCGAGCCCACAATCCCACTCAACGGGCGATTTTGTGTACAGCCCACCGGAATCCAAAATTGGACATACCATTGGATTCGTCTCATCAAAAAATTCGTAGATATATAGTTTGACGACTTTAGAGACTGTAGGTTTTGGCGCGCATTTCGGTACAAAGCGGTTCCAACGGCGGACATCGTTTTGATCCAAAATTACGATTTTGCCCATATTCCAGAATTTAACTTTTGGACAGGCGTTTCCTAGGTATATCTTTTATTCCAAACTTGTTCGTGATGTTTGTTGCAGCATCCGGAGTCATCTGCAGGATTTGGCTTTTCTTGACTTGTTTATTTTGCCGGTTCGAGCTACTGGATTATTCCCTTTGCACATAACCTCAGGCAAGATACCTTGCCATTATACTGTTTATATTTAGTTATATTTTATTACATATCACTGTTCATTTATTTTCAGATTTTACCGTTCTTGATTTACTGTCTGCTTAGTGATATTAGATATACTTTGTTATTATCCTTTGATTGCATGTGGACTTAGAGTTAAGAGACTACCGTTTGTAGTGTATTGCATATACCTTGAAACAGTTGTACCACGAGGATGTGTGAGAGTAGCATGTAGAGGTTCTTGTGTGTGGGCTGATCCCCCATGCGCATCGATAGGACTAACTGCTAATAGAGGCATGTTAGGAGACTTAGCAGTTAGTAGAGGTATATGAGAAATGGATTGACTCTGTTAGGCATTGAGCGGGAAGAACAGTTCCTTAATGTATGGGCCAAGTATGCACTTCCCTATTGCCGGTTATCTCCGTGGGAGATACGGTCCTGGATCCTGATACTGATTTACGGTTAGATTACCTTATATCGTCTTGTCACTTATTTTGGGTTGTGACATATTATATTTCAGTTTATTATGGCATGTTCTTCCTGTATCTTGTTACGTCCCTCTGAGGACCTGGTTATCTCTCCAGGTGTGTGCTTCTGTGATTTTGCAGGTGTTTTAGCCAAGGCCGTGATCTTCTCCCTTCTTTCGAAGACGATTGCGCTTGGTTCGTCTCGTTATTCTATCGATCACTTCTTGTACATTTTATGTGAGGTAGTTGGTAGTGGACTTTGTCTCCGCCCAATGATTGTATACATGACAATTCAAAGTTGCTTTTATATCATTTATTTATCTAGTGGATGAGATTTTAGTTATTATGGTTCTACTGCATTTTATAGCTTATGTATACATACAAGATTTTCATATATTGGGTGTACTTCGTATGTATGCAGCCGGCATGGATACGTATCTAGTCCTAAATATTTTGGGACTGGGGCGTTACATGTTTTGTGGTGGCCCATACAGGTCGAGTTTGTCACTTCGCGTAACGTATGTGTCGATGTGAGCCTGCAACATAGGATTAGAATCTAGGAATCTCATCCATACAGCTTGACCCCTTCTCTTAACTTCAAATTTCGAACTCTCGTCCGACTTCCTTGAATTGTATCTTGCTTGATTCCTTTCTACCGTCGATTCTTATTTTCGTGCTTAGTATCAACTAGGAAGATGACTACACTAGTATATGCTCATAGGTCACACATATAGCTAGAATGGTTATATTGGCAATTGGAATACATTCAAGACTCTAATTGAGTTAAAAAGGTTTTTTTTGTGATTTAATGATTAGTAATTGGTAAAGTAGGATATTACCACGAAAAGTTTTAACCTTGAGATTTCTAAATAGTAAACACCAGAGGATTTATAGGATTTCATACTTGGTTTAAGAAATGATTAATTTTCAAAGATTTGATATTTGAATTGTTGGATTATAGTTATACATCCTTGCACAAGTATAAAATTGATTTGTTTTTCGAGTTATGATATTTATGAGTTTTGGGTAATAGATATACATCTTTGAACAAATATAAAATTTATTTGATTTTCGATTTTTGATGTTTATGATTATTGTATTATAGTTACGCCTTTGAACAGTTATAAATTGGTGTGGAAATGATCTTAGCTCTTAAAAATGGCTATAGAAATTATTTAAAATTTGAGTTGTACAACTTGCGATTTTTGTGTTTAGTAAATTTTGAATTTAAGTGAAGTATGACGATAAATTTTGGTTTAAAATATTTGAAAGTTATGAAATGATTTTTGAGAATTTTTTTCTTTATTTTAAATTGTGTCCTATGATTGAGGATTTACAAATCTATTTAGATTTTTGGTAAAAAAAAATTTTTGACTGATAAGATTATTTAAAAATTTAGTTTAATGTGGGATTGCTAATATAAAGTAAAATTGGGAGAATTTCGAAGGATGTGATGGAAAGTTTTTTTGATTGATTAAGGGAAGTTACCATTTAAAAGTTGTGATTTTGTTGGAATAACTTAGCATGAATAGACGTTAAAATAGATGAGAGCATGAGCT
This sequence comes from Iris pallida, assembly GCA_029216955.1. Lineage (NCBI taxonomy): Eukaryota > Viridiplantae > Streptophyta > Magnoliopsida > Asparagales > Iridaceae > Iris > Iris pallida. The sequence goes on along the minus strand of JANAVB010024600.1, from coordinate 12,551,978 downwards.
TAATTTTTGAGATTGCTTTTAATATGCTAAAAGTTTTATTATGAGTTATTTGAAATTTTAGAGTGTTAAATTTTTGATTGATTGTGAAATTTTTATGGATTCGTAAATTATTAACTCTTGAGTTAAATAGTTGAATTTAAACGTTAATTTTGGAAAGGTTAGTAGTAACGTGATAAAAATTTGCTTTGAGATTTATGAAAGTGATTTAAATTTTGGTCATGATTAAATTGAACGACTTGCAGTGAATACAAATTTTGGTGGTATATTTTTGAAAGTTTATTTTTGAAACTTTTGGAGGAAACTTGAGTTAAATTTTAATGGTATAGGCCATCAAGATAGCTCTAATAAGATAGATGTACTCCACACTAATTGCCATATCACTCATGACCATGATAGTATATGTACACAAGTGTTTGTGTCATCTACCTAGCTATGTGACTGTATTTCCACCTTGACTTACTCGACCTTCCTTCAATTCTAGATCTTTTATTGCGATCTTCTAACCCATTTGCAATTTGAATAATGATTTAATGGTTCCTTAACTGTATTCATCTAGGAGACTATCTTCTCTCCGGAATTGTGTTCCTAAATTATTTTGGATTTCTTTAATTAATTTTATTTCATGCTTTAACTTGATCTTCTTTATTTTGTGCATTAATTATCACCTCGTGAACTCCCACTTTCTATTTTGATCTTCTGGCTCCCCTACCGTGACTTGTATATTTGGAGTAAAATACTACACTTTTTCTTCCAACAAATTTCACATATAAGACCTAGACAAGCCCACCTTCCTGTAGACATATCATGTCCCACCAAAATTCGTCTTCTTGTACTCTATTTCTTGATATGACCTTACTATCAAAATGGCCAAATTATAATCCTTACCATGATACCGATATATTTTTGACCACGGATAGGGATCAACCTCGACTCAATTCTTTCGACCGATATATGATTTTGTTCTACTTAATTCCTTAAATGCTTAAATTTGTGCTTTATCTTGATTGCTTGACTCATTGTCCCATCACACTACTAGTTTAACTCTTGTAAGTTGGGTAGAATACCTCACCACCTAACGAACCTTTTTTATTGTGAACCACATTGGTAAGTTCACTTAAACTATAAATTCAGAGGACCCTACCTTATCTAGTCTACCAGCCATAAATGAAGAAACACTAGGACAACTGTATAGGCCCAAACTTTGGGCGAGCCTTGATTTTAAAAGATCTTAGACTATTTAAAATTTCCTTCATCAGTACCTCCCTTGCTCATATTTTGACTATCTCACGCTGCTAACGTAGCTTCAGTTTTGCAAGCTTATTTCGTTGTCAAGCTTGATCATGACATATTTTTTGGGTGCACCCACTAACATATTGTCTAATCAGAACCGGTGCATGATGGTCTGATCAACTATTGCACTTTGGTTCGCTTATCATATCTTTATCTATGCGGATGGAGATATAGTTAAACCTGCCTTAGAGTCTCACCCGCGACAGCATTGACAACTCTCATTTGAATTATTTCCGTCGCCTATGAACCACGTACTCGTACTCGATAGCATCGTACTGAACTCTTTATTATTTTTACTTTACTTATATTAGAAAGACCAGACACTGTACATGATAGATAGATGCAAGATATCACATTTCGTTTTCCTATCAGTTATTTCAACACGAATTTAGATAGCCACCGACCAACTCATGTGGCTATATCCTCACCTTAAACTCTTCTTCTCCCCAATCCTAGAAATTTCATTATACCCTTCCAACCCCTCTTGAACGCACGAGAGTGATTCTAATTATCACTTAATCAACCCTCGACCAAGGCGATTAGTATCCAGTTCTCCCTTAAGGAATCACATCTCCTAAATGTCTAATTTATTTCTATGGTCTACTCACTTCCTTATTATTCTCTAAAATTGGTTATTCAAAATTTTGTTACCTTCACTAGCAATCCTTATTCAATTTCATAACCATGATATATTTTTGTATATCGACTCCATATTTTTCTATTGCAACGGTGGTGTTGAACGACGTTTATTCGTCTCCTCCAAAATTTTTATTTTGGTATTGACGAACTCTTCCTATCCTTCAACCCTATCTACCCTATTAATCCTAAATTTTGAGGACAAAATTCTTGTAAGTTGGGTAGGATGTAAAATTCCTATATTTTTTAATTATTTTATTATTATTTTATTAGACTTAAAAATGAATTTATACAATTTATGTTTTATTTATATTTTTTTGATGACCCGGTCTGTCCAATTCAGTCCGAACTGGGCCCGGACCAAATTTAAGCCCATGTGAGCATGTGGGGTAACTAAGATGGCCATGTAGGAACATTTCATGTGTGTACAAATATTTTTAAATAATTTTGAGACTTGTTAAATATTTATTGACTTTTGTTACAAATTTATGTTTTATTAATAAAATAATATTTTACAAGATGATACAATTTTCTGGACCCATACATGGGTGAGTGGTAAAGTTCAACCATTGGGACGATTATTATTATTTTATTATAATTTAAGTTATTTAGTGGAGATTTAATAAATATGTTTTCCTATTTAAATATCATTATTATTTTGAGTTGATTTATTAAGTATTGAATTTATATATATATAGATATGCTCAATTATATTATAATTAGATAGTGACTTTTAAATGGTATTTGGTTTGTAAAAAATTTTTTTGGAGATTTTGTTTATATATATATATATATATATGATATATATATATATATATATATATATATATATATATATCTATAATTTTATATATATATATATATATATTATATATATATAATATATATATATATATATATATAATATATATCTATATATATATATATATATATATATATTATATAATAATATATTATATATATATGATATATATATATATATATATATATATGTATCCATATAAATGTCATATATATTAATATATATCATATATCTTATAAATAATATATATCATAAGGGCCGACCCAAGCAAACAAGTAGCGGCACTGTAGCATATGAGCAAACCCCCACCTTTTGTTCACGTAGCAGCAAGCAGCTGCAAGGGGCCCCCCCCCCCCCCCCCCCCCCCCCCCAAGACAATTTAGAGCATATTTTAGGCCGAAACCCCCGTAACCCTTTATATATATACACATATATATTTGACAAAAAAAAAACACGTAAACCCAAACCCAATCCTCTCTGCCTCCTTCTTCTTCCTCCCTCCTTCCTCCTACCCTCTCTCCGGCGTGCTGTCCGCGAGCACAGCAGCACCCCGCGACAACGACAACCATCGACAGAATTTAAAATCAAGGTGCCTAACTTTACCGTGCGATTTCTCTCTCAATTCTTGTTCATTTTTATTCCTTAAATTCGTGTAGAAAGCCACATGACCCTCTTAGAGATCCCTCAGGTGGATTTCGACATGGCCATCCAACTTGCTCGAAAAATCGAGACGAAGTTGGAGAAAAATCACTTTTCTGAAATATTAAAAACTGTTTTGAAACACCAACTTGTCGGCCACTTTTCTCGCTGTACATTAAACTTTTGTAAAAACTAATTGAAGACAGTTAAAGACAACATAACCGAGATTGTGACGCACCTTCTGAATTCACTTTTCATCTAGTATGTAGAAAGTGACACGTTGTTAAAATTTCACGAAAAACTGTAAATTCTGTTTTCAAAAAGTGGGAAAACATCCGATACGGCGTGTGCTCCGACAAAACGGGCGACGTGGTCGCGTACTATATGCATCGAAAGGCGCGTATGGATGTTGTCGACGTGTGAAAACTGACAGAATCCGATTTTGTTGCATATGCGCGACGAAATCAGTGCGTATCCGTCGAGATACCCCGTATCGACCCTTTGCAAATTAATTCACAACTTTGTGCACACTCATCATATCGCGATAAAACTTGCGCCATTGGACTCGAAATATTTTTCTGGTCCTGTGAGCCAAGTTTGGTCCGATTCCGAGACCGTTAAATGGGACGCTATTTTGGCGAGCCCACAATCCCACTCAACGGGCGATTTTGTGCACAGTCCACCGGAATCCAAAATTGGACATACCGTTGGGTTCGTCTCATCAAAACAAATCCGTAGATATGTAGTTTGACGACTTTAGAGACCGTAGGTTCTGGCATGCATTTCGGTATAAAGCGGGTCCAACGGCGGACATCGTTTTGACCCGAAATTAGGATTTTGCCCCTGTTCCAGAATTTAACTTTTGGACAGACATTTCCTAGGTATATCTTTTATTCCAAACTTGTTCGTGATGTTTGTTGCAGCATTCGGAGTCATCTGCAGGATTTGGCTTTTCTTGTCTTGTTTATTTTGCCGGTTCGAGCTACTGGATTATTCCCTTTACACAAAACCTCAGGCAAGATACCTTGCCATTATACTGTTTATATTCAGTTGCATTTTATTACATATCACTGTTCATTTATTTCCAGTTTTTATCGTTCTTGATTTACTGTCTGCTCAGTGATATTAGATATACTTTGTTATTATCCTTTGATTGCATGTGGACTTAGAGTTAAGAGACTACCGTTTGTAGTGTATTGCATATACCTTGACACAGTTGTACCACAAGGATGTGTGAGATGAGTAGCATATAGAGGTTTTTGTGTGTGGGCTGATCCCCCATGCGCATGCGATAGGGCTAACTGCTAATAGAGGCATGTTAGGAGACTTAGCAGTTAGTAGTGGTATAGTGGTATATGAGACATGGATGTGACTCTGTTAGGCATTAGGTGGGAAGAACAGTTCCTTAACGTATGGGCCAAGTATTCACTTCTTTATTACCGATTATCTCCGCGGGAGATACGGTCCTGGATCCTGATACTGATTTACTGGTGGCCTCTGACATTCGATGAATGTTATGCTTTGAGGTCCCTGGTATCCTGATGGGCCATACCTGAGATTACTGCTACTGAGACAGAGTGCCCATGCGTGGAAGGTTTGTTCTTAACTGCATAACACTATAGTACGGTTAGATTACCTTATTGTCGTCTTGTCACTTATTTCGGGTTGTGACATATTATATATTCAGTTTATTATGGCATGTTCTTCTTGTATCTTGTTACGTCCCTCTGAGGATCTGGTTATCTCTCCAGGTTTGTGCTTCTGTGATTTTGCAGGTGTTCTAGCCAAGGTCGTGATCTTCTCCCTTCTTTCGAAGACGATTGCGCTTGGTTCGTCTCGTTATTCTATCGATTACTTCTTGTACATTTTATGTGAGGTAGTTGGTAGTGGACTTTGTCTCCGTCCAACGATTGTATACATGACAAATTTAAAGTTGCTTTTATATGATTTATTTATCTAGTGGATGAGATTTTAGTTATTATGGTTCTACTGCATTTTACAGCTTATGTATACATACAAGATTTCCATATATTGGAGTGTACTTCGTATGTATGCAGCTGGCATGGATATGTACCTAGTCCTAAATATTTTGGTACTGAGGCGTTACACCTGGACTAGTCCTCCACGAGGGAAACCAGGTTAAAATCGGTTGTGTTTGCGTATGCTTTCTTGCTCTTTACTATTTCTGCATTTACTCTGATTATTTTCTGTTGTGAAAGAGTTTAATTTTTAATTGGACATTATTGTCATAAACTCTATTCACCCCCCTCTAGAGTTGCCTATTTGTTCTTCAATTGGTATCAGAGCTCTGTTCTCTCAACAAGGACTAACATCCTAGAGCTGATCCATGGCAACCACACAATCCATGATTTCCAATCACGGTGAAGGGCAGTCCACTCATAGGCCTCCCCTATTTGATGGAACTAACTATACCTATTGGAAAACAAGGATGAGTTTTTATCTCAAGTCACTAGACTTCGACCTGTGGACCATTGTCACCGATGGTTACAAAAAGCCCGCCAGGATAGTTGTAAATGGTGATCTCGTTGAGAAAACCCATGATAAATATTCTGACGAGGAGAAGAAACAGGCAAGTCTAGACGCAAGAGCTATTAATGCTTTATTCTGTGCTATAGATAGGAATGAGTTCAACAGGGTCTCAACATGCACCACCTCTCACGAAGTATGGAGACTTCTAGAAGTGACGCATGAAGGAACCACTCAAGTGAAGGAGTCAAAAATAAGTCGTCTCACTCAAGAATATGAGGCTTTCAAGATAAAGCCAAATGAGACGATCACACAAATGATTACAAGATTCTTCGACATCATCAACCCCTTGTCTTCTCTCGGCAAACAATATACAAATCACGAGAAGATCCGCAAGATACTTAGGAGGATACCAAAGATTTGGAACCCTAAGGTGACAGCCATCATAGAAGGAAATGATCTCACGACTATGTCCATGGAGACTTTAATGGGAAAGCTGATGACTCATGAGCTTGACCTCAAAGACTTCGAAGAGCCTGCTCCTAAGGCAAAAGAGATTGCCCTTAAATCTCACCGACGAAGGGCTGATCCTGAAGAGACGGATGACAACAACTCGGAAGGTGAAGATCAAGCTCTCCTTGTCCGCAACTTCAAGAAATTCCTTCGCTTCAATCGAAGAAAGAAGGAACCACAAGAAGATGACGAAGAAGAGCCAACATGCTACAGTTGCAAGAAGACTGGACACGTCCGAAAAGACTGTCCATTCACAAAGAAGAGAAACCGATATGAGAAACCATACAAGAAACCTTCCTCAAAGAAATATGCCAACACAAGCATTTGGCACGAAAGCGAAGCTAGTGACTCCGAAGAAGAAAAGGACTCTCCTCAAGACACCGCCAATGTTTGCCTAATGGCTACATCCGACAAGGTAACAAGCAAAACTCTCGATGATTTCACGTTTGATGAACTTGGCGATGCATTCAATGATTTACTCAATGACCACAAGAAAGTCATTGGTAAATATAAACACGCCAAGGAAAAGATCAAAAGTTATGAAGTCGAGATTCAAAGACTCTCTTCATTGCTTGATAATAGTAGAGACACTTCACCCACGGAAGTCACAAATGAGGTGTCTAAGCTTAAATTAAGCCTACATGATGCCGAAGCACGTATAGAAAAGCAAACACAAGAGATCACAACACTCAATACTGAGAACGCTGAAGAAAAGAATAGACACAAGATCTCTATCACTAAGATTTATGGTTTAAACACTAAGATTAATGAACTGCAGGCTGTCTCTAAGAAATTAGAGACTAGATTGGAAAAACAGGTTACTCAACCTTAAACCCAATCACATGAGACACTCACAAAGCATGACACTACTCATTCTAGTCAACCACGTCATCTACCTGCAGCACGAAATCATGCTTATATGTACACCCACTTTCATAAAGCACACAAACCACATGCACGTAGAAATAATTCTCATATGACACAGAATCACCATACTATACATAGATACAATCATCACTATGTTGCACAAAAACGAAATCACCATCATACTGCTTATGGATATAGACATCATCATCATACTCCACATCACTCTACATATAGACATCATCACCATGCTACTCCACATCACTCTATATATAGACATCATCACCATGCTACTCCACATCACTCTACATATAGACATCATCACCATGCTACTCCACATCACTCTACATATAGACATCATCAACATGCTTCTAACATAAATATGAATGCTATTTGTACTTATTGTGGATTACATGGACATATTTTACCACAATGTAGAGTTAGGAGATTAGTATATAGAAATATATATGCATGGTTGCCGAAAACTAACTTTTCAGGACCCTCAAGAACTTGGGTACCAAAGGTCACATCTACTCTTGATGTAGGTGGACCTTCCCTCCTCAACTAAGAGTAAGTAGATTCTCGATAGTGGATGCTCGCAACATATGACGGGAGACGCAAATCTTTTCGTATTACTATCGATGAAGAGGGAAGGGTATGTATCCTTCGGCAACAACCTTAAAGGGTATATCATTGGTAATGGTACTATAGGTCATCCTCCTTCTTCTGTAATAAAGGATGTCTGCCTAGTGACCGAGTTAAAGCATAACCTGCTCAGCATAAGTCATCTTGCTGATCATGGGTATGATATAAACTTTGGACAAAATAAATGCTTTATTTATGATAGGTCAACAGGAGACATTGCTTTTGAAGGGATAAGTGAGGATAATATTTATATTTTCTATCTATCTAGAGACACTAACAGTGCAGGAAGATGTCTCTATGCTCACAAGGATGAAAGATTACTGTGGCACCAGCGTCTTAGTCATGCCAATATGGATACTATATCCAGGCTATCGACTAAGAAGCTAGTTAGAGGCTTGCCCGACATCATATTCAAAAAGGACACTGTATGTGCCGAATGTGAGTTGAATAAGGCAACCAAGTCCTCATTTCATTCCATAAACTCTATAAGTACTACTAGACCCTTGCAATTACTTCATATGAATTTATTTGGTCCTAGTAGAGTAGCCAGTCTTGGTAAAAAAACTCTATGCTTTTGTTATAGTAGATGACTTTTCGAGATTTACTTGGATTTTCTTTCTTACAAACAAAAGTGATACCATTTCTGTTTTCAAAATTTTTGCTAAAAAGGTTCAAAACAAAAAAGGCTACATGATTACTCGAATCCGAAGTGATCATGGAGGCGAATTCGAAAATACTGATTTTGAAAAGTTTTGTGATTTAAATGGTTTTAATTATGAGTTTTCTTGTCCAAGAACTCCTCAACAAAATGGTGTTGTGGAGCGAAAGAATAGGACTCTTGGCGATATGGCTAGAGTCATGTTAAATAAATTCTCTCTTCCGAAATATTTTTGGGCTAAAGCTGTCAGTACAGCGTGCCATATTTTAAATAGGGTGCTAATTCGTCCTATTACGAAGAAAACACCCTATGAGCTTTGGTTTGGAAGAACTCTAAACATTTCATATTTTCGTGTTTTTGGTTGTAGATGTTTTATCCTTAACACCAAAGACAACTTAGGCAAATTTGATGCCAAAGCTGACGATGGTATATTTCTTGGCTATGCGGCCAAGAGTAAGGGATATAGAGTGTTCAACAAACGCTCATTAATTGTGGAAGAGTCTACAATTGTGACTTTTGATGAGGATAGCAGTGCAGCAGCTACTCTTGATGATGATGTTGAACCATCAACTTCTACTCCAATGAACATAACCACTGAAACTAATTCTCTAGAGGGCTTGCCAAAGAAATTTTCTTTCAAGTCGTCACATCGAAAAAATTTATTTATAGGCGATGTTTCACGTGGAGTAAGTACTAGATCATCAATAAGAGACTCCATTGCTAGTACTGCCTTCATTTCACAAATTGAGCCAAAAAATATTGTAGAAGCTTTTAATGATGAATTTTGGATTTCTGCCATGCAAGAAGAACTCAACCAATTCGAGAGGAGCCAAGTTTGGGAACTTGTTCCTAGGCCGGTAAATCACTCGATTATTGGTACTAAATGGGTTTTTCGAAACAAAGTAAATGAAGATGGTTCAGTTACACGCAACAAAGCTCGTCTAGTAGCTCAAGGATACAACCAAGAGGAAGGTATCGACTACGATGAGACGTATGCTCCTGTTGCGAGATTAGAATCCATACGGATGCTTTACGCATTTGCTAACTTTCAAAATTTTAAATTGTTTCAAATGGATGTTAAAAGTGCTTTCTTGAATGGATTTATTAAGAAGGAAGTTTTTGTAAAACAACCCCCTGGTTTTGAGAATCACAAATTTCCCGACCATGTGTTCAAGCTCAAGAAAGCACTATATGGCCTCAAACAAGCCCCTAGAGCTTGGTATGAACGGCTAAGCAATTTCTTGCTTGAAAAAGGTTTTTCAAAAGGGAAAGTTGACACTACACTTTTTATAAAATCTTTCAAAGACACTATTCTCTTAGTACAAATTTACGTGGATGATATTATATTTGGTTCTACTGATGAAACCCTCTGTCAAAATTTTGCCAAGTGTATGCAGACCGAGTTTGAGATGAGCATGATGGGGGAGCTCAATTACTTTCTTGGACTGCAAGTCAAACAAACGTCAAATGGAACTTTCATCTGTCAATCAAAGTATACAAAGGACATGCTGAAGAAATTCGAGCTTGACAACGTCAAACCAATCAGCACTCCAATGGCTACTACAACTAAACTAGAACCAGATGATAGCGGCAAACCTGTGGATCAACGTAAGTATCGATGTATGATAGGCAGTCTACTTTATTTAACTGCTAGTCGTCCTGATATTATGTTTAGCGTTTGCCTGTGTGCTAGATATCAAGCTAATCCTAAGGAATCACACATGACTGCTGTTAAGCGTATCTTTCGATACCTTAAGGGTACGGTTACAATGGGCCTATGGTATCCCAAGTCAACATCATTTGACCTCATTGGTTACTCTGATGCTGATTTCGTCGGATGCAAGGTCAACCGTAAAAGTACGAGCGGCACGTGTCATTTATTAGGAAAGGCTCTAGTCTCTTGGTTTAGCAAGAAGCAGAATTCTGTCGTACTATCCACAACAGAAGCTGAATATATTGCAGTTGGTCGTTGTTGTGCACAAATTCTGTGGATGAAGCAAATCCTTGAAGACTATAACTTATCGTTTATGCACATTCCTATATTTTGTGACAACACTAGTGCTATAAATCTCACTAAGAACCCCATATGTCACTCACGCACGAAGCACATTAAAATACGTCACCACTTTTTGCGTGATAATCAGCAAAATGACACTATTAACTTAGAATTTATTGATACCGATCATCAGCTAGCAGATTTCTTTACCAAACCTCTATCCGAAGAGCATTTTAACTTTCTTTGTCGTGAACTAGGAATTTTGGATGAAGCTGTTATTCATTAAAGTAACCTGCGTAAATATCGATTATATCTTGATTCTTTATGATGAACTTGCCATGGGTACAAGCCGAAAGGGTCCTTCTGACAACAAGGCGTAAAAGCCTAAGCGACACGGTGCACTAGTCCTCAGGACTACCGCTAGCTGGGATCCGGCCCCTGCAGCTACCCCATGGCAGCTTCAAAATATTGAATTGGGGCATATTTCTTTGTTTATTACATGGTCTACTTTTTATATTTTTTCATCTACTTATTATTTTTGTCTTCTTACTTGATCAAATTTCTTCTCTAGCCTGATTTCTGTTCTGGTACCATAAACCAGAATTCGGGCCGAACTCTGCCTTACCCAAAGTTCGGGCCGAATTAGGTCTGGCTGTTCCAGAACCGAAAGCAGCCTCAGCCGCTGATCAGATTGTGATCCAATGGTCCATATTTGCTCCGACCATTCGAACCCCTACACTAAAAACCGGGTTCCCCTCTCCTCTCTCCTCCGTTGCCACCTTCCTAACTTCTCTAAACTACTTTTCTCCAAACCCTAACCCTAGTTCTTCCTTCCTAGAGCATAATTCTTCTCAAAACTCAAGGAGAAGGATTCTTTCACCATTCTCCTTCATCTTTTATCATCAAATTGAGGTATATTTCCATACTTCTCTCCATCTACAATTCCTCAATTTTTTTTATTATTTTATGGCTCCCAAGTTGTTCAATAGGGGGAAGAGACTTCGAACCGAGGGTGCGTCCTCTTCGAATGCTCCTCCTCGTGTTGAACCACCCGTTGAACAACCCAATCAAAAACCCATTCACCCGTTGTTCAACCCACCTCGTCCACTCGACCCCAACACGTATGATGACAGGATATTTGTATCACTTGATGCTTCCAATGAATGGTTTAGTGATTTTCGGTCACGTCCGGTATATGCGGGTCATCCTATAAATTTTACTATATTTTCTCAATATGATTCACTTTTTCATGATCTTTGTCTTGATGGACTTGTCACTACCAATTCGGTTATATATCTCAATGCCATACAAATGTTTTACTGCAACCTTACTCATAATGATACACATATATTCTCATGGGTTGCGGGCATTGATATTTTTTTTGATGATTTCGACTTGGCCGAACACCTTGAACTCCCGGAGCCAAACTCATGGGAAAAACTTGTTGAAGCTCGAAAGTTTCTATTTCCTGATGGGTCATCCCTAGAAAGCTTTAAGGACGACTTGTGTACCCCTAACATACGTCCTCGTAAGCTTCTCGCCAAGTTTCTCAATCCTTACTTTTATGAACTTCATCGGATCGTCTTTAACACGATTCTGCCCAAAGTAGGATCGACCGATGAGGTTACATACTTTGAAATCTCTGCTTTGTATCACCTCCATTTTCATGTTCCTTTTAATCTTCCACGTACCATGATGGACTGGATGATTAATGCTAGGAAGAAACCAAGGTCCTTGGTTTATGCTATTTATCTTCATATGCTCTTTCGTGCTTTTCGTGTACCTCTTGATGAGTGCCAGTTTCTACCTGCCCCTGCCTCCCTCTCTAAGGCACGGCGGCTTCAGGCAGCAGTTGGCTCACCTGTTGTGTCTGAGCACTCTGACGATGAGCCCGATGCCCCTCCTCTTGGACAGGATCCTCTTCCTCCTCCTGCTACTCTTGAGTCACTCCAGACTATGCTCCACGATCGATTCACCTTAGAGGATGATCGCTGGACTCAGCTTGACTACCGGACTACCTTGCAGATGAGTGCCATTAGCAACTCACTGCACGATATTCGGTACTCTATGTCCCGGCATCCTTCTATGCCTATTCCCATGGAGCGGGACCCTGCTCGCGATGGATACCGTATCGATGACCCTTGGGTTATCCGGTACCTGAATTCGGATGCGGCTTTCGTGGACCCTCGTCGTTCATTCACTGATCCATCCGACGACGGTGGGCCTTCACGAGCTCGATGATGGATATGGATTTCTCTTTGCTGCTGCTGCTGAGGATCGTAGTTTATGCTTTTCTGTATTTTTAGTTGATGTAGTTGTTTTTGTTTCTGCACTTTGGTTGTACTAGAACTCATTATGTGACTCTTGGAGACATTTTATTCTGCAGTTTCTCAGTTTTATGCAGTTTATCATTATTTTTTGGTGTGCTTGCCATTCATTATTCTGGTTGTTTGATAACTGGCAAAAGGGGAAGAAATATTTTAATATATTCATATTATATTATCATATATTTTTTTGTGTATCTATGCTTTGGAAAAAGAATATTGTTATCAGGACTACAGACAATGTTTACGGGGGAGCTATTGCTAGCTGCACCTATTACGGGGGAGCTACGCTATTTTTTAAATGTGTCCAGGTATGAATATTGAATATACAAATATTATTTTGTCAATTATCAATATGGGGGAGATTGTTGACACAAAATCACAGTCAACCATATATTGATACAATTGACAACATGATACTTGTAATATTTCAATACGACACATGAAGACTGAATTCGGTACAAGCCAGACGACAGCTCGCACCTGCAAAGCTTCATAAATTTGAGTCTGTATTTTATACTTTATTTGAGTCTAGATTTATGTAAACTGAGCTGTGCTGAGCATTTTGAGACTTAGACTATACCTATACCTCAAACCAAAAGCCCCACTAAACATCCAAATAGACCATTGGCCCATTTGACCTATTCTGTGCTCTGGAGACAGAGTTCGGGCCGAACTCTGCCTCCACACAGAGTTCGGGCCGAACTCTGTCTCCTAAATTCCAGGACCCTAATTTGTAGGGTTGGCTGGATGCAAGTTGTCCAACGGCCAAATTTTTAAATATTCCAACCAGAATTCTAGCCGAATTCTGCCTGTATGGTATCCTATAAATAGGCCATAAATTCTTTCATTTTGAATCATCCAATCTTCTCTTCTCTTCTCTCTAAAGCCTTATACAAGCCATACCCTTCTCATCTACTAGCCACAAGCTCCCTAAGCCTCAAAATGCTCAGTACTTTTCAGTTAGGAGTTTGTGCAAGAGTTCAAGAAGTCGCTTGAAAAATTCCCAGCATCGCCACTGCGATCTCTGTAAGAAGTTGACGTGCTCTTCTGAAGAAAAGACACGGTGTGTAACTACTATTTCACAAATAGTGGATTTAATCCTGAGCTAGAGTTCTCAGGCCTGGACTAGTCCTCCACGAGGGAAACCAGGTTAAAATCGGCTGTGTTTACGTATGCTTTCTTGCTCTTTACTATTTCCGCATTTACTCTGATTATTTTATGTTGTGAAAGAGTTTAATTTTTAATTGGACATTATTGTCATAAACTCTATTCACCCCCCTCTAGAGTTGCCTATTTGTTCTTCACTTCTAATACATGGGACTGTCAGAAAACGTGGCAGTACTGGGGATGAACTGTTGTACAATAGGACTGCCAAATTTTCTGGCAGTCTTATGTACTTGAAGGACTGCCAAAAAATGTGGCAGTCCTATTGTATAAAATTTCTACACTAGGACTGCCACATTTTCTGACAGTCCTAGTTACTTGAAGGATTGCCAGATTTTATGGCAGTCCAGTTGTACAAAATATTAGCTTCCGGACTGCCACAAAATGTGGCAGTCCTTGTGTCAAAGTCTTGGGGCGAAGTCCTTGTGTCGACTACGTATTTGGTCGGTCGGGGACTTACTGAGAGTTCTTCGGATGTATTGTTGTATTCTTAGGAAGGTCCGGGCTGTTCGATTAATAGATGTGATGCCCCACTTTCTTCCATACTTCCTACATTATGACAAAAATATAAGAATATTTTGGAAGAACCAATTATTTAACAAAATTTGTCATTTAGTTGTCGAAACCGTACCAAATATACTAAGAATGATCCTTGGAGAATATTCTAGGGTTTGGAGAAAGGTGGGGTTGAGGAAGAAGTTGGGGACCACAAGTGGGGATAACTAGGGTTTGGAAAAAGGGGGAGAGAGATTGGGGGTTGAGGAAGAAGACCAAAGAAAAAAAAAGAGTCGTCTTTTATACCTAAAAATGAGATAGCCCTGAGTAAATTTTTTTAGTGGCAAACTTGTAAATAAATGAAAGTTAGGAATGAGATGACCCTCATCAACTTTCAATGTGCCCTTATAGATAACCTTTTTTTGGGGATTATTTAGTCAGTGTCTTGTATAATAGTTGATATTAGGATTTATGTCTCATATTTACTCTGTTGACGTCCAAATCTATTATCAATTTGTAGACCTATGAAAATACAAATTCTAATATTGAACATTATGGAGATTAAAACTTTAATATCAAATATTATATATGAGACCCTATTACTAAATAACCTCTTTTTTTGGACGATTGTTAAAGGCACACAAGGTTTTGCTCAGGACAAGCCAAATTTGGGTGCTAGTCCAGTTTGGAGGAACTTTTACTCTGGCTAGCCCAAAATTTGTTAGGGCTGCCCATCCTCTCCTCTCCCTCCTGCTCCCCCGTCTCCGGCCCTCTCTCCTCCTCCTCCTCCTCCTCCTCCTCCCTCTCTTCCGCAACTCCTTTTCTTGCTCTTCATTACCAAGAACATGTCAAGGACGATGACGCTGGAGGTAAGAGAGGGGTAGTTGGGGTCGAGGACGACGGATCTGATCGATGTCATCGAGGAGCTCGTCGGAGTTGGAGGAGAGATTTTTTAGGCTGCGACCTCGACCTCCCCCGTAGTACCGTCAAAAAAAATTGACAGTCATGTTGGAAAGACTATCAACTTTTTTGACGGTTCTAAATATTTAGGACTGTCAAAATTTTTAACAGTCCTTCCAATAGTTAGGACTAATAAAAAAAGACTAATTATAAGGGCACATATCTTTTTGATCGGGGCTAGCCAGGATTAGGGCTAGCCAGGTTGGGAGAAACTTTTACTAGGGCTATCAAAATATTTCACTCATGGGGCTGTCCAAAGCCCACAGCCCCCCCAAACCCAAAAAATCACTCTCATTTCTAAATTCCACTCTCTCTCTTCACAAACCCTAGCTTTCTTCTTCTCTTCTTCTATCCATCTTCTTCTTCTCCACCATTTCCATTCTCACATCTCCATCAAAACCCTAGTTTTTTTCTCATCATCATCATCTTCTTCTTCTCCACCATTTCCATCATCACCATCTCCATCAAATCCCTAGTTTCCTTCTCTTTCCCAATTTCGATGGCACCAAAAAAATTAAATAAACCCTAAAATGTATGGAAATAAAGGTTAAATACTTCTTTCCTCACAAAGAATGTATGAAAATAAATCCTAAAATGCATATTTCACTCCATTATCAAGATTAAAATAAACCCCAACATATTTTTTTCATTCGGAAATGTCGACTTTAGGACTGCCAGAAATAGTGGCAGTCCTGAAAGGAACTTGCTGTACAGCAAGTATCTTTCAAGACTGCCTCAATTTCTAGCAGTCCTCAATATGTCTAGGACTGCCAGAAATTATGGCAGTCCTGTTGTAGAGCATGTCCCTTTCAGGACTGCCACAATTCCTGGCAGTTCTTATTACTTCTAGGACTGCCAGAAATTGTGGCAGTCCTGTTGTACATCGAGTCTATTTCAAGACTGCCACATTTTCTGACAGTCCTCATTACTTCTAGGACTGCCAGCAATTATGGCAGTCCTGTTGTACATCGAGTCTATTTCAAGACTGCCACAATTTCTGGCAGGCCTCAATACTTCTAGGACTGTCAGAAATTGTGGCAGTCCTGATATGAACCAAATTATTCTACAACTAGGATTTCTTCAATAGTTTTCTTTTACAACTAGGATTTCATGCATAATTCTTCTATTAATAAAGAAAAATTGGTTAATAGACTAATAGATTAATAGATTTGATAGATTTGATAACCCAATTTTTTCTACAACTAGAATTTCATCCATAATGCCCAAACAAGAAGAAGAAAATAAAGTAGGGTTTGGAGAAAGAGATCTGAGAAATTAGAAGAGAGCAAAAAATCAAAATAAACTAGGTTTGCAAAAACTGATGTTCTTGTTTTTTTTCTTCTTCTTGTTCTTCTTCTTCTTGTGAGGAATGGAGGATGAGGAAGAAAACAAAAATTATAACACTTATCTTTTATACCTACCATTTGGATAGTCCTGAGTAATTTTTTCAGTGGCAAACTTGTAAATAATGGAAAACTAATACTTGAACAACCCTGATCAAAATGTGCTGTGTCCTTATAATTTACCTAAAAAATTGACAATCCTGAAAATACTTGGACTTAACGATTGCCTTTGTTTTCTTCTTCTTGGGAATTTGTTGTATAAAATTGAAAGAAACTATATAAACGTTTCAATTTTAGGTGAATTTGGAGTTAAAAATAAGAAGATAACACCACAGGATAGCTCAGGCGAAACCTCTCCCATGGCCTCCAGTTCCCTCCCCTCAGTCTTCAACCATCGCTTCTCCGCTCCCAGTCTACACCCCAAGTCGACCACCACCTCCTCCTCCGCTTCCTGGACTCGGAGCAGACCCCGCCGCCGGCCCCTCCGAGTCTCCGCCAACAACGGCGGCGACCTCTTGGGGGACTTCGGCGCAAGGGACCCCTTCCCCGCCGAAATCGCGAGCAACTTCTGCGAGAAGGTCCTCGGCAACGTAGACACCGAGCACCGGAAGCTCATCCCCAACATCTCCGCCCTCTCCCTCGCCCAGAAGAGCTGCGAGCCCGTCTCCGCTTCCCAAGCCCCCATGCCGAGGGAAGACGCCGAAAAGTTGCTCAGGAAGGTCTTACTCACGTTTCCTTGTTCCGACACGATTACTTTCCCGACACGTCCTCGCTCATGTTTGGATACGGCTCACTCACTCGTGTCCGGTTGAATCATCGACACGTCCTCGCTCATGTTTGGAAAATGTGTGTCACTTCCAAACTTTGTGTATACTCACAATTGTGTCTCTTCGTCATTTATAAAAGCATATTACTATGAGTGTTTGATTCATTCATCAAAACAACTCATTCAGTTTCAACTGTGTGAAGTGCTGCTACCGGGAGAGGAGTTCCATTGTATTCTGGAGACAAAGTCGCCATTAAACCATAAGAACCAATGCGGAACGAATATTGTCTTAAGGACATTGAACCAAGTTCAAGCCTCGGTCTCGGTCGGATTATTTATATTCTAATTTTCTGTCTCTAAAATACAGTGTTGGAAATTTTAGATAACACACGACACGGTAAGGACACGAGAACACGGACACAATGACTATTTTGGTGCATCCTAGAGTATTTTGGAATGACACGGTCCACATTTTTGGGGTGTCCATGCTTCCTAGATCTAGGCGCTTTAATAAATTTAGGAGAACTTGGAGGATGCTTCTTGGTTGTATGAGCTTAAATTGCATAGCCAAGTGATAGGTGTCTGTCTGTCAAGCTTTTATGGCATGGTCCTCTTTTGCTCATAGCATTCTTGGTTAGGAATTTGAAGGGTTGACGTCAGGTCGACAATCTATCATAAAAACTTCAATTCTTTTAGGGTCTTGGATTGAGGGTTAAGAGAGTTGAGTGAAGGAAAATAAACTATTCTTGGTTTGAGGGTGGGAATTTAGGAGTGAGATTATAGAGTTAAGTGTAACACTTTTTTTTTAATCTTTTTTTTAACCTCCCAAATCCGAGGGTTAACGAGAGGGATTGAGGAATTTTGTTTAAAAAGTCATAAATACTCTTTATTTGTCCTATAAAATCTTATAACTTTTTTTTTGCTTTCAACATGCAACTTCGTAGCTTCCTCATTTGTGAAGATATTTTGACAAGTTATAATTAAAATTTCAACCAAATTTAAATTTATGACATATGTAACTAATAAGGTTATTTTGATAACTATTATATTTTTATTAATCCTCCTTTCATTCAAAACCTCAAATCAAAGCAAGAGTTATTAAATGCCTCCCACTTAATTCTCCCTTCAATCCAAGCAAGGTTATATGTATTGACTCTACTCCCCCTCACTTAACTCTGCTTATTTTTCCCCCTCAATCCAAGCAGACCTTTATGGAGCTTCCTTATGCTCGATAGCTGGCTGATCCCATTCTGATGGAGAAGGCTTGGATGATGATAAAAATGTATAGGTTTTAAGGCATTCAAACAATAATTCAGACATGAGTAATTGTTGAATTTCATGATATCAAGGTATGATACGAGGTCTAGATTCAGACTAAGAAGGCTTGAGAGGTGGAGGAATGGAAGAGATTTTGTTTATTATTCTTTTTGAGGGAAAGGATTGAATAAAGAGGATCCCAACCAAATTTCATTAATACAAGATAAAAATAATGGGTATATAGAACAAAAGTTCACTGATATAGTATTAGACGATAAGCTCAACATAATTGAAGGTAAGGGCAAAGAGCCCTTCTGAAGGTCAATTGCAAGCACATCAATGCCAATAACGATGAAAGTCCATATAATGCCATAAAAATGCATAGAAAGTCCCAAACTTTTCAACTCCACTGAGAATCATCAAGCCAAAACTCTCCTGAGATCTAAATGGTAGAACTATTAGCAAAGCAAGCAACATCTATTGAGTTTCGGCAGACATGACCCTCTTATGCTCATAGCAATCTTGGTTAGGAATTTGAAGGGTTGACGTCTGATCGACAATCTGTCATAAAAACTTCAATTCTTTTATGGGGCTTCCTTATGCTCCATACCGGCCAACCCCATTATGATGGGAGAAGTTTTGGATGATGATAAAATGTATAGGTTCTAAGGGTGTCCTAGGCATAGCGGAATCGCACCAATCCATCCCGAACTTAGTGGTTAAACTCTACTGCAGTGACGTTACTGTAGGGGAGGTCCTGCGAAAAAATAGATCGACGCCAAAATGATAAAAAGTTTAACACCTCTTATTTGACTTTTTAAATATGAAAAATCAAACTAAAAAAAAAGCAAAGGTCGTCTTATTTAAAATCCCAATTATGACATCTCTTCTCTCCTACATCACATCTGGAACACACTGCTCTTATAGAGAGAAACACGCTTTCCCATCTTCCTTCTTAACCCGAAACGAAATGGCTAAGGTTTGAGGGTACTCCTGGGAACATATCCAGTGGAGACGGGGTAGGGCCTGTAGCTCAAAGGATTAAAGCACGTGGCTATAAACCACGGTGTTGGGGGTTTGAATTCCTCCTTGCCCACAACCGGCCCAAAAGGGAAGGATCTTTACTTCTGGGGGTAAGAAAATTTTGATTGGGATAACGAACACAAAGCTATTGAACTTGGGTATGATCTTTTGTCGAAATGGCCTTACTTTTTCTTTTTATTTATTTTTATATTTATCGTGAAAATGCGGATCATTACATTATCATTCAAACAATAATTCAGACATGAGTAATTGTTGAATTTCATAATATCAAGGTATGATACGTCTAGATTCAGACTATAAAGGCTTGAGAGGTAGAGGGATAGAAGAACTTTTGTTTATTGTTCTTTTTGAGAGAAGGGATGGGATCAAGAGGATCCCAACCAAATTTCATTAATACAAGATAAAAATAATGGGTACATAGAGCAAAAGTTCACTGATATAGTATTAGACGATAAAGCTCAAAATAATTGGAGGCAAGGGCAAATAACCCTCCTGAAGGTCAATTACAAGCATATCAATGCCAATAACGATGGAAGTCCATAGAATACGATAAAGAATGCATAGAAAGTCCCAAACTTTTCAACCCCACTGACAATCATCAAGTCAAAAGCCTCCTGAGATCTAAATGGTAGAACTATTAGCAAAGCAAGCAACATCTATTGAGTTACAATTGGACTTATTTGATCTAAGGCTTCTTCGGCCCAAAAAAATACTATTCAAACTTTTGATAAAAGTTCCTTCGTCAATAAAAATATTCTTGAGAAATCTTCAATTTTTCTCCTCCCGAACACACCAGATCCATGTCATGAAGGCATGATCAGAAAGAAGTTTCTTAGCAAAGAAACGAAAACCAGATCTATGTCAAGAGGAATAGAAGAGATGCGTGATAAACCCTAATTTTAGGGGGGAGAGAATTTTGGGGGGAACAACATACTCTCTCTCTTACTCTGCGTAGGAGACTTTATTCTTTTTTTGGCTAAATTATAACTTAATGCCCTCAACTATTTAAGTTTTTCAACTTGATACCCTCAACTTTGACAGGTACTAAGTACTAACTTAATATCCTCTCTCTATTTGGCCCTAACAGTGTTAATTGAAGAGATAAAATGTTCCCCTACTCTCTTTCCCTCTCCCCTCCCCTGTCTCTCCGACAACCCTCCCTCTCTTCGGTGTCGGTGACCGGAGGGGGGGGGGACAGTAGTTAGCAGCGAGCAGCAACAATAACGCGTGGGAGGGCGGACGCGGGCTGGCGGGCACGGGAGGGCGCGGCCAGGCGTGGGCGGGTGGGTGTGGGCAGGCAGCATGCTGGCGAGCAGCGGCGGCTGAGGCGGGCACGGGGACGGGTGGCGCGGGAGGGCACGGCCAGGCATGGGCGGGGGTGGCGAGCAGCAGTGGCGGCGACTGGCGGGGGTGGTGGCGGGCACAGTGGTGGAGGGCGCGAGCACGGAGTTCGCCGGAGGGTGCGGTGGCAGGTTTGGGGGGGGGGGGGAGTTTCACCGGGGGAGGGGTGTTTGGGGGTTGTATGTATGTAGAGGAGGAAGAAAGAGGAAGGGGCATTTTAGTCACCCAAAAAAATAACGGAAAATTTAACGTTTGAACTGACGGAGGGTATCAAGATGAAAATTTTCAATAGTTGATGGTGTTAAGTTAGTACCTATGAAAGATGAGGATATAAGTTGAAAAACTTGAATAGTTGAGGGTGTCAAGTTGTAATTTAGCCTTTTTTTATATAATCAAGAATGCAATTATAAAATGTAGAAAATGTCTAATAAGTAAAAAAATATAGTATAGACTTAATATGGAAAAGTAGACTCTTTTTGTAGCCTTAATGTATAGACTGGATATTAACGAAATATGATGGACACAGACAACCTACTAATCATATACTAGATAAAAAAAAATACCAACTTGTTTATGGCTCAAAATTCCTATTTTGACCAAAATTTCTGCCATAATTGACTATGAATTCCGATTAACCACTTACCATATTCTTCCGTAACATTTCTTTACCAAGAACCAATTCTAGGTCCCTAGTTACTGTGCAAAACTTGCTTAAATATAAATATTATGAAGATTCTATTGCATCATATATATGTGTGTGTGTGTCTTTACTTGTATGTATAATAACCATTTCCATGCCGTACCCGTTTCCTAAATTTTCTAAAAAATATTGTCCGCTAGATTCTTTATGGTCTAGGTTAGCTTGGAGGTTTTCCTTGGTTGCCCGATCTTAAACTTCACAACGATAAGTTAGGCCTATATACCTTCCAACTGGCTGTTTAGGTTATGTGACACGCTTGTGCCCATAGCTACCTCGAAAGGAATTTGACAACAAGATAGAGGGTTGACATCAAGGTTGATAGCCAGCTATAATCACTATGTCAATTCATTTAGATGACTATGATGATATTACTGTATAGTGTATACCCACTTGGTGCTTTGAGCATTGACGATGATCGGTATTAAAATGGCTTTCGAGTTAGTTTGGCAGGATGCCCATTGTTGTGACGAGGATATTCTTGAATACTTGAAGGCTGAAATTTGTGTTATAAATTGGCATTGTACATTTTATGATTACATACATATTGGTGCCCACATCAGATATTTGAGTTCTGAGCATTGTGATGTGTAGTTTTAGAGTTGAAAGAATCAGTCACTAATTTGAACTACAAATGGCTTTGGGTTGACTGTCCTTCTTTAAGGTCAGTCTTGGACTCTTGGTACTTGATACATAGAAAAGTTCTGAAATGGTTAGTCTTGAGTCTTAGAAGCCCTCTTAGATATTGATGTTTGAGCATTGTAATTGGTTACTTTTGTGGTATAATATGCAATTATTGTCATTATGAGTGGGTATGGATCTTTTTAGGTAGAATGGCAGATTTTGTGATAAGGACATTCTTGGATGCTTGAAATTTGTATTACA
Source organism: Iris pallida (assembly GCA_029216955.1). NCBI lineage: Eukaryota > Viridiplantae > Streptophyta > Magnoliopsida > Asparagales > Iridaceae > Iris > Iris pallida. The sequence goes on along the minus strand of JANAVB010024600.1, from coordinate 12,529,169 downwards.
TTGTTCGGGGTTGAACTTTTAGAATAGTGTATTACTATCTCACGGGTTGCTACTGGTAGATACTAGTTATCCATATTATAACTTTGATTCTTTTCATGTGGACATGTGTCTGTAACATGACAGACTGTTGAAAATACAGTAGGGCACACCAAAATTGGTACATTATCTGTGCTATGTCATTCTGCCTTCTTATCCGTGCATTACAGTTGGATACCTGCTTGAAAAGTTTGTGTTTTGAATATTGTAATGAAATTGTTCGGAGTCCAAGCACAATAATCAACATCGTAAAAATTTGGATTTTCTTTTTGGTATAATACAACACCCGCTTGGTTCACGTAATCATGGCCTTGGGAAAGGTAAGTCATTCTTTTCCTGTGTTTGGATGTCAAAGAAAATGAGCATGAAAGGAAAATGATTCCCAAAGGAAAAGAAAATATGAGAAAAATTGGTTCCCTCACTCGCCCCAATGATTCACTTTCCCACCCCCAATGATTCATGTAGAAAATAATGGTTGGATGATTTTATTGATGGACTACTTCACTACTTATAGGGAGTCTAGCTCCTCTACATACTACATATTCCGATGTGGGACTAAAAGTCCCTTATTGATTCTCAACACTCCCCCTCAAGATGGGCGATAAATATTGATCATCCCCATCTTGTTACATAGCTTCGACAGACTTAATGAACTAAGACCCTTAGTCAGACAGTCTGCAACTTGTTCTTCTGAGCGGACATAGTCAATCTTCAGTATCCCTTGTTCCAGCTTTTCCTTGATGAAGAATCGATCAATCTCGATGTGCTTCGTTCTGTCGTGCTGAACTGGATTGTTAGCTATACTTATTGCAGCTTGACTATCGCTCAGAAGACGCAATGGTGTTCCCTTATCCAGCTTCAACTCTGTCAGCAATGCTTTCACCCACAGCAACTCTGACACTCCCAGAGCCATTGCTCTGTATTCTGCTTCAGCTGTCGACCGTGCTACCACTGACTGTTTCTTGCTTCTCCATGAGACCAGATTTCCTCCTACAAAAACACAGTATCCCGTGGTAGATCTTCTGTCGTCTATGCAGCTCGCCCAATCTGCATCACAGCATCCCTCAACTTCTATGCGTTCATTCTTCTTGAACCGTAGCCCCTTTCCCGGCGTTCCTTTCAGATATCTCAAGATCTGAAATACTGCTTCTATATGACCCTTTCTTGGATCATGCATGTAGCGACTTACTACACTCACCGCAAATGAGATATCAGGACGAGTGTGTCCCAGATAAATCAATCTCCCTACAAGTCTTTGATATCTTTCACGATCAACAGGCTCTCCTGCTTCTGCTCCAAGCTTACTCTTCTGGTCAATTGGAGTAACGGCTGCTTTGCATCCCAGCATCCCTGTCTCCTTCAGCAGATCTAGTGCGTATTTTCTTTGTGATAGAACAATTCCATGTTCGCCTTCACACACTTCGATACCTAGAAAGTACCTCATCGTTCCTAAATCCTTCACCTCAAACTCCTTCGCGAGTTTTGACTTCAGCTTAGTGATCTCGACTTCATCATCACCTGTGATCACTATATCATCCACATATACAGCAAGTATAGTGATGTGGCCTCTTGCATGCTGGAGGAAGACCGTATGATCTGCATTTGTTTGACGGTATCCCATGCCTGTAACAGCCTTTCTGAATCTGTCAAACCAGGCTCGAGGAGATTGCTTGAGCCCGTATAGCGACTTCTTCAGTTTACACACCTTTCCTTGCGACGTCCCTCCGTCTGATTCCGTCGCGTAGCACCCTGGTGGGAGCTCCATGTATACTTCTTCTTGCAGGTCCCCATGAAGAAAGGCATTCTTCACATCCAGCTGGTACAGCTTCCACCCATAGTTCGCTGCAATGGAGACCAGAGTTCTCACGGTGCTCATTTTTGCTACTGGGACAAACGTCTCATCATAGTCTATGCCATATGACTGTGTGAATCCTTTTGCAACCAACCTCGCCTTGTACTGCTCTACTTTTCCTTCTGACGTCTCTTTCACTGTGTACACCCATTTGCATCCCACAGCTTTCTTCCCTTTGGGTAATGGAACCAGCTCCCATGTCTTATTTTTCTCTAGTGCCCCAAGTTCTTCCATCATTGCAGCTTTCCACCTTGGATCTTTCTTTGCTTTCTGCCAACACTTGGGCAACGAAGTAGAGTCTAACGATGCAATGAAGGCTCGATAATTCGAAGAAATGTTAGAATAAGACAAGAAGTTGGCAATGTCATGTTCGTAATCATCAAAACGAGCAGGAGCCTTACCCGCATTGATGCGAGAAGATCTCCTTAAGGGAGCAATAGGTGGTGGAGAGAACATACCATCCGAGTCGGAGAGATCCGCATCAGAATCCGAGTGATTCAGTGCGGGGGCAACATCTTCAGGAGTTGGAGCAGGAGTAGACGAGGGACTTGGTACAGTAGGCACAGGGCACGGCATAGGCACAGTACTGGACTTCTGTTGTCTCCTTCTGTAGACTTGGAGCTCCTTTTCCCTTGTCTGCTGCTCCCCCTACGAAACATATGTATCTTCTTTTTCATTCTCTGTATCTGAGTCACTGTGCTCTCCCCCTTTCGTCCAATTTTCTACAACCGGACACGGAACCGATCCGACGACCACATTTGGGCTTATTATCTTTCCCTCACATCTAACACCATCTGTGTTAGGTGTGTCACCAAATGCTGAACCTTCATCCGAACCATAGTATGGTTCGAGTTCTCTAAATGTAACGTCCATGTTTACAAATATCCTCCGCTCGATTGGACTCCAACAGGCATATCCCTTCTGAGTCGTCGTGTAACCAACAAAGACACATTTAACTGCCCTAGGATCCAGTTTGCCAACGCCTGGCCGATTATCTTGGACAAAGCACACACATCCAAAAACTTACGGTGGAACATTGTATGTAGTTGCCCCAGTAAGCATCTCCAACGGTGTCTTCCAGTCCAATACTTGAGATGGCATTCTATTGATGAGATAAGAGGCCGTCAATATAGTCTGCCCCCATAAGTGTTTCGGGACATTCATAGCTAGCATCATCGTCCGTGCGACTTCCAGCAGGTGTCTGTTCTTCCGTTCAGCCACACCATTTTGTGCCGGAGTATAAGCACATGAAGTTTGATGTAGTATTCCATGAGTTGAAAAATACTCCGCAACCCGCTGATTAGTATACTCCGTCCCATTGTCAGACCGGAAACACTTAATTTTAGCGCCATATTATGTTTCCACCCGTCGATAAAAGTCCCGAAAGGCCTCAAGGACGTCACTTTTATTCTTCATAAGGTAGACCCATGTCACGCGGGTATAACAGTCAATAAAGGTGACGAAACATCGAAAGCCGTTAATTTCGGTTGTAGGACAAGGACCCCATACGTCCGAATGTATCATGTCAAAAGTAGCTAAACTCCTATTCCCCGAGCTCACATACGAGCTTCTGGTATGTTTTCCCAACTCACAAGCATCACAAAATAACTTCTCTTTATTAGCCCTTTGATATAAGGACGGATACATTCGACTAAGAACTTGAAAAGAGGAATGACCGACACGCTGGTGGTGGAGTAGCAAGTCGGCTTCAACACTTCGACAGGAAGCTTCTGGTGGCGCGTCTGCTACCAAGGATGCCAATGCGTTGTCCAGTCCAGTCCTGTCTAAATACCACAGTCCCTTATGCCATGTGCCAGTCCCAAGTCGTCGTCCTGTCCCTTTCTCCTGAAAAGTCACCGTAGGAATGTCAAAGGAAACAGTACAGTTAAGATCAAGTATAATGACACTAATTGATAGAAGATTGACAGGAAAAGACGGAGCATGTAAGACCTCTGTTCTAAAAGGCGTCCGCCTAGACCGCCTAGGCGGCGCCTAGGCGCTAGGCGCTGGGTGCCCGCCCGATGTCCGCTTAGGCGCCCGCCTAATCCTCCTGACATCCAACTATGCATGTTTTGGGATTTTATAGATTTTTTTCTGCAATTTTTAGTAGATTTTTTTGGATTCTTTTTATTTTTTTGAACCGCCTAGATCTAGGCGTCCGCCTAGGCACCTGCCTAGGTAGGCTAGGCGCTAGGCGGAAGGTGTCCGCCCGACTAGCGCCTAGCGCTTTTCACAACCTTGTGTAAGACATTGGTTAGAGTGATGGAAGGGGTGCATGTGACGGTGCCTTTATCCATTACAGGGCTGGATGTACCATCAGCGGTCTGAATACTCTCCGGTAATGGTAGGTAAGTATAGTCCTGAAACGCACCACGGGATCCCGTGACATGGCGAGATGTCCCAGAGTCCATAATCCATCCTGGCTGATGGACAGATGCAAGAGCACGTGCAGAATCACCGGTACTGGTTTGGGTAAAGCAAGTGATGTGATCTTCCGAGGTAGAAGACGCCTCAGGACTGTCGGCCGAACCCAGCTTTGTGCCTCGCAACTTCTCAAGGAACTCCCGCTCAAGCGGGGTTATTTCAGCCAGTTGATTCTCTCCCCCTTCCTCCGCCAGATTTGCTTTGTGTCCGCCCCTTCTACCAGCATATTCTCCTCTACTACCACGTCGGCCTTCACGACCCCGTCCTCGATCATTAGACTGATTGCGCAAGGGTTTTGGACAAAATCGGATGTAATGTCCGGAGTCACCACAATTGTGGCAAACACCACCCACAGATGGAGGTTGATTGAAGGCAGCAAGGGCAGACTTTTCAACCGCGGCTTGCTCCCCCTGGTAGGAGCCCTTGTTGGGCATCAACTTCAGTCGAGCTTCTTCCTGTGTCATGACGGCTATAGCTTCTTCCAAGGTCGGAAGTGTGGGTTGGGATAGGAGGATATTCCGCCTCTGCTCAAATACAGGGTGTAGTCCCTTCAAGAATTTCATCATACGCTACCGCGAAATATAAGCCTGGAACGTCTGAAAGTACTTCGCGAATGCCGGTTCGATTTGTGCATCTTCCATCCCAAGAGGATCATAATGATCCAGATCAGACCAGTACTTCTTCAACAGGGCTGCGTACTCAGAGATGGTACGTTCGTCTTGGGCCACCCTATCGAGTTTATCTTGCAGTTGAAAGGCTCGCATAGGGTTGCCTGAGCCGGAGTACATATCTTTTAGAGTTCGCCATATATCAGCAGCAGCCTCCATCGCCTCGACATTGCCCGACATCTGGTCAGTTAATGAGGCAGTCAACCACCCAGCCACGACGTTGTTGACAATCTCCCAAACAACAAACTCCTTTGCAGAGTGATCGGTTGGCGCCTTGGCTTGGCCAGTGACATAGCCAACCAAGCCACGTCCCTTCAGCGTCCGCATCGCCTGCCGCGACCACTTCAAGTAGTTGGACGTTCCTTCCAACTTCATCTCCAGCTTCTCCAATTTTCATATTTTGTAAGGTGACGGATCCACATCAGTATGGATCACACGTGGGGTTGCCTCGGTTAATCTCTTTGATAAGATATCATCAACCAAGGCCTTCATCTCTTCGGCCGTCAGTTTGCCACTGATCGAATCCATGGCTTCTTCAACTGTGAACTCTATTCGTCGTCTTCTTCGGCGTCTTCAACGTCGGAGTCGGCAACTTCCCCCACTTCGTCGTCTTCTTCGTCTTCGTCGTCTTCGTCGTCTTCTTCGACGCCACAGACTTTACGAATGCGCTACTAACTTGGCCAGCACCGGCGCGCGCATGTAAAGTGAACACGTCAGGACACCAGAGAAGACATGATCAGTCTCTGTAGAGATCCCGATGTGAAGAAGGAATAACAAATAAAGCATTTGTTAGTTCCAAACGGCGTAAGCGAGGATCAGAGTTGGTGCAAATAAAGCATTTGGCAGCCGTCTGTCTTCGAAATACGCCGTTTTTTTTTCAGAAAAAAAGGAAGGACGGCTAGGGTTTGTAGTAGATGGAAAGGCTAGAGTTAGACATGGTGGTGGCTAGGGTTAGGGTTTGGGAGGGGGGTGGGGTGCCGCTGGTGGTCGTGGGGGGGGGGAGGGAGGGGGCCGCTGGTGGTCGCGGGGGGGGGGGGGGGGGTAGGCGCTGCTGGTGGAGGTCTGTAGGGGGGGTCGGGGGGGGTCTGCGTGGGGGGGGGGGGGGTTGGGTAGGCGCTGCTGGTGGAGGTCTGTAGGGGGGGGGGGGGGTCGGGAGGGGGGTCTGCGTGGGGGGGGGGGGTCGGCTAGTGTGTGTCGGGGGGGGGGGGGGGGTCGGGGGGTTCGGCGAGGGGGGGGGGGTTGTCGGCGAGGGTGTGTCGGGGGGGGGGGGGTCGGGGGGGTAGGGGGGGGGGGGGTCTGCGAGGGTGTGTCTGCGAGGGGGGGGGGTTGGCTAAAAATTTTTTTTTTTTGTGGAGAGAGAGAGAGAGAGTTATGGCTCTGATACCATGTAGAAAATAATGGTTTGATGATTTTATTGATGGACTACTTCACTACTTATAGGGAGTCTAGCTCCTCTACATACTACATATTCCGATGTGGGACTAAAAGTCCCTTATTGATTCTCAACAATTCACTTTCTCTGCTAATTTTCCTGGCCTTTCCAAACGCCAGAAATGAAAATTGATGGTTATTGCAAGTTCCCAAAGGAAAGGAAAGAGCAAAGAATTGATTTCCTTTCCGCGAACCAAACGAGGCATAAGAGGATTCTTGGAAACTTGAACCTTGTAGTGTTGTTTGGAGTTAAAACACCAATATAATATTACTAGTAAATGCACGTGCTTTGCACGTATAATACGTATAATAAGAATAGTATCCAATTACAGTCAAATATCTCTTCTAACTCATGTGGTTAAGGTGGGAGGTATTCTTCTTGTTTGGTTGAGTTCGATTCCCCATGTTGAATAATATATAACGAATTTAAATCCAACAATTTTTTACATAATTTTTTTTATAAAATAAAATGGACCATGATATAATTACGGCTTAGACGGCTCACTTTTGAGCCGTTTTGAAGCCTCATTATATAGTGGAAGATATCTGACTTGAAGCGTCCTTTTCTGGTAGCAACCCTTTTTATGATTAGTAATTTCTTGGGTGTCTGGTTGTGTAGTTAGTTTCTTGACTCTTGAGCACTGTCAGGAGGTACTTTTTTTTTTTTTTAAGAATTCAGATGCAATAACTGTATTGATATTGGTGTTCTTTCTGTAAAAACATTGTTTTATAATAAGGATTATATTTTTGTTACGAATTTTAATAGTGAGGTTTTGGAGTTGAAATGCTAAGATTTGTATTGTCATTTTTCTTTGTAGCATTTTGTTAGGTTATACATTGTATTATTTGTTTGTAAATGGATAATACAAATATTAGATTTTTGCAGGTTATCCATTTTATACATGGGATAGTAAGAATCTTTTTGATGATGAGTATATTATAGTACTACCACACATTTACAATTCCTTTATACAATGTTCAAAATTCTGACATGAATACAATTACCTGTTAAAATGCTAAGATTTGTATTATCATTTAGGTAACTTTTAGTCAGTTAATCAGCTCAGAATTACTCATATTCTCTATGCTAAATCCAAACTGGTGATTTTGGAGAACATGATCCAAATACTTTGTCCCTCGTCCGATTTGCGCAGGGAGGGGTTATGAATGCAAGCCCCCCAACCCCAAAGATTTTGTCAAAATGGTGTTTAAAAATCACCTTTGAAACAGGGACCGAGGTTTAAGAATCTCTCTTGACTAAAACCCCTAAAATTTTTGGACACTGTATTTTGTGTTGTAAATACATTCGTCCAATTGTTGTTTCTAGAACATGATCACCAGTCAGTTCTCTATTTCTGTAACTCGATAATATTATCTGCTATGCGTTCATGTTGGTTTCATTGTTCTTCTTTGCTAGGTGGTTGGTTGGAGGCTAGTTGAGTGCAGTGGAGGGACGAGACTCCAGTGCTTATGGAAGGTAAGGGATTTTGGATGCGGAGTAGAGCTGATTAATAGGATTCACAGAGTCGTGGAGGCTGCTGGACATTTTCCTGATCTTCATTTAGAGCAACCAAATCAAGTGAGGGCAGAATTATGGACTGCTTCAATAGGTAGGTTCACATACTCTCATTTCTATCCTTTCTGATACTCCCTTCTATTCTGGTACATGTCATGCAAGTTTAGTTCGTTCTTTTTGATTGGTCTTTAATAACGATTACTTCTGTAGTTCTTAACATTGCAGTGATAATATTATTTCTAGTATCAACAATTTTGCATGCGGGTGACTATAAATACTTTTTGGTTCTTTGGTTTGTCTTGCCATTTCTTCTGCTACTGGTTCGTGCATCCCTAAGCAGCATGTAGACCCAGAAGCGCATCTGGTAGGATCTGAAGCTAGGTAACGCGGACACTGTTAAAGTTGGTGCCTTTTGTCGTTTGTATACATATCGGATACAACACAAACACTCCAAAATACACTAGGAGATGCCAAATTCAATGTCGCATCCTTGTCACTGTGACCAAAGCACATCTTGTAGGATCTGAAGCTAGGTAAAACACTCTTAAAGTTGGTTCTTTGTGTCGTTTGTACTTTGTACACATACAAAACAAACACTCCAAAATACACTAGGAGAGGCCAAATTTAATGTCGTGTCCTTGTCGCCGTGTCCATGTTATGTTGTACTCGTTCCGTGCAGCATACTCTGAAAACATACATTCGTATTTGGAGTGACACATGCAATTTAAAGATCTATACTGAGCTTGATGTTCATTAAGTGAGGTTGACCGGGCATCACGTTGGGTTTAAAGCTAGAGTATCAATTGGTTTTGGTGTTAAGCATGCAACTTAAAGATCCACAGCCTGGCCAACTTACCTGACTTTTTTTAATGTAGGTTGGACCATGTTTAAGGGAACCCTGAATGACATACCAGACCTTTACTAAGGTAGGTTGGACCATGTTCAAGGGAACCCTGAATGACATGCCAGACCTTTATTAAGGTAGGTTGAACCTGGTTATGGGAGGGAGGTAGAGAGGGCCCTCAACCTTTACTGGTAGGTTGGGCTTTGTTCGGAGGAGGGTTGCGTGTGTTGGGGGTATATGTGGGGTTGGGACATGGTAATGTGGAGAGGTAGACCTGGTTCCTTGGTGTATGAATGATGGATAAATGATGAGCAAACAGATGTTGGGCTAGATGGATGTGAGATCTGAACTAGGGTCAGTTAATACCTAGGAATTGGGGGTTAAAGAAATATAGTAGTGGCAAATAGATGTTGGAGATGATAGAGGGAGGTGGCAGCTAAACTAGGAAAAGTAAGTCTCCTTGAATGTGTCTGCCATCAATTGATATTAAATAGACAAGTTCATGATCCCATCGGTCTTTCTTGAAATTTGACGCCGGACTGTACCATGGCCTTCTCATTAGTGGTGAAGGTGGTCACCAGCAAAGTCGCCATTTTGTTTTTGAACAAAAAGAAAGTATAGTTTCTTTAACAAAAATTTGTTATTGTTTTTCTACTACAAAGAATCTATGTTACAAAAGTATAATCGCAAGAAAGTTACAAGTACAAAAAGAAACTAGAGAAGTGGAGAGTGTAGCGGTGGAAGCTCGATTGGCGCATGATCTCTTCGTTCCGTTGACTATCCGAGACAAGGATGGGAACTTGCTAAGTGTTCTGTGCTCACAACACTGTAGATGGCAGAAAGCAACAACAAGGAGGCTAAAGTGCTTAAGAATCGATGCGTTTGATATTTTGGATGCACAAAAACTGAGATATTTATAGCCAATTCGCACGGTAACGACTATTTGTTGGATTTCAGCGCGGAAATGAGCAACTCTGCACTGTTTTGCTCATTTTGCACATTTTCACGCAGACTGCACTGGTGCTAAAATTTTGTGACTTCACTGGTCATAAGTTTCATATCTGAACTGACGGGAACGTATGCGTAAATCACTGCATGCACGCCATGTGTCGTCAGTTACAAGGATCAAAATTAATCCCCATGATTACAACAGTGTAAATGACAGACGTTTTGAATTGTGTATAGTAAAAGCAATGCTTGCTTCGGGATTCGAAACGTCAACAATTAATTTCTTGTCTTTACTAAGGATATATGAAGCAACTTTTTCGCGTAGAGCACCCTTGTGCGAAAATTTAGTGCTTAAGCACAACAACTTTTCAGCATAGAGACATACTGAGTGAAAATTGTGACAATTTGGGTTCATTTCTGATCTAAAGGACTCGACCATTTGCATAGCTGGCTCTCCTATGCAATCAATGTCTTCCACGTGGAGGAGTCTTCCATGACGAATTTCAGCATAGGGCATCCTTTGTAGATGACCAAGATTTCAGCGTGGTGAAGTCCTTTATGTATGATAAAGATTTCCGCGCATTGGCACCCTATGCGGAAATTGTTAGCAGAGACAGATTTGTACTCTTAAAAGAGTGGCACTCTTTTGCACTTAAGAGTGACTTTGTATTTTAAGCATTTTCTATACTTCTATAGTCTTTTTGGAAGAAGACCTTTAAGTGCAAATTTCATTTTCTCTAAAAATGGAATTGGTTTAATAAATTAACTAAAATTGGAAGCTGACACTAATCCAAAAGAAAAGCAAAAAGTAAGTACTAATTTTCATTTATAGAGAAACTGAAATCTGCACTTTTAAGTTTTTCTTTCAAAAAAATTGTTCATATTTTCTACATTCATTTCTCAAACTCACAATCAAAACCATTTCCACAAAACCCTAAACCCCTTACTCTGGTCTCCGGCAATGAATGAAGAGCGTCAATTATGAACTAATTTATTCAAAACAGTTTTTGAATTACTGCCAACTTTGAATTAGTGTCAGCTTATGAAGTACTTTTCTTTTGAATTACTGTCAGCCTCCAATTTTAGTTAATTTATTCAAAACATTTTTTGAATTCCTGCGAACTACTCTTTTCAACTAGTATCTGCTTATGAGCAACTTTTCTTTTGAATTACTGCCATCTTTACTTTCTAAGTATTTATTGGGACAAATAAACCGACTTTTCAAAGGTCATAGACGGTTGGAAGCCATGTAAGTAAAGCACAAATGTTTCACCCTCTTTGGTGTTTGAAGCACAAATGTTTTTCTTATGATCATTTGTGGACAAGGCAGAAATGAGTTACTTATCTTATGTATGTTATGTGCATCTTCATGCCTTTGAAAGGAGTTACTTACACGACTTCAAGACACGTTGATGGAATCCTGAACCTATCTATCAAATATTAATTGATGACACACACATTCAAGGAGACTTAACCTCTGACCTTGACTCCATATTGCAGGTGGTTTATGTATGAATGACTTCGTTGTTGCTGCTAAAATTGACGAGATCAAAACAATGGATCTTTTACCAAAGAAGCGGGTATGGGCATAATTCTGGAGGCATTCTTTGTGTTTTCTGAATACAATAAAATTTGTTATATTTGATCATATGGCCTGCAACACAGAATGGTCACAGAAAATCCTTGTACTGCTTGTAGTGTACGTACTATTATCCTTCATTCCTTTTTAGGGGGCTTGTAAGTTTAGTTTGAATTTTTTTTTTTTTTTTTCATTCCCTCGTATCATTATAATCCACTTTCAACTGTTATCAATACATGAGTTACTGAGTTGCTAATATGATGAGCTGAAATCCTATGATACAGAGCATCAGTTTGATTCTCTACTTTCCCATAGTTTCTAAAATTGCAATTGGCAGTCATTATTTTATGGAACTAACATGCTGTCCTTGTGCATTACCCCATCTCATCTCATGTTAGACATGACAGACAATTGGAAGATGACTTTCCACAGAAATTTATTTGCTGCAAGTAGATATTGCAAGTTGCTTATGTGTCCTTTGTCAATAATATAAACTTCTTGATGAGGACATCACACCACACGCACGAGATTTTCGACAAGTGTACAAGCCCAGGAAACATCTTGGAAAGGACCCATCATTGCTCATGTTATTTTGAGTTGACATTTTATTATAAGGTTTATTTTAGTCCCACATTACTTGTGGAGAGTTTATTTCCTTTATTTGTATCTTTAGTTAGGGGTGTAAACGGACCGGACGGACACGGACAGTACATTGTCCTTGTTCGGTCCGTTAATGAAAATGAGTTCTGACGGACGGACACGGACACGGACAGTTCATTGTTCAAGTTCGGACCGGACGAACACGGACAACCACTGTTTGTTAATTCAATCGGACGGTCCGCGGACAAATTAAATATATTACCAAAAGTTATTATTTTATCAAGATACCTTAATAGTTGGTTCAAAAAATCTAGTTGAAAGAAAATACAATTGAAGGTTATAGAATACAACAAACAATAGTAAAAGGATAACAAAAATCGAGACGGGACAACAAAAATTTGATGCAAAACCAAAATATTATGACATAATTGATACAAAACCAAAAGGAGTCTCCACTATCGGACTGTTCGCGGACGAATTCGGACCGGACATGGATATGACCGTGTCCGGGTCCGATTTTTAATCGGACCAAAAAAAATGTCCAAGTTTTGTTCATTAATGAATCGGACGTTCCGCGGTCGAACCATTTATCGAGCCGGACACGTACGGACAACGGATTACTTTGTCCATTTTACACCCCTATCTTTAGTCCTACATAGCTTGTGGGTTAGTATGTTACTCTTTTGTATGCCTACGTATAGGCTTGCTCTTGTCATATTGGAACATAAAATAATTAATGAAAAGTTGTGAGAAAAAAAAATCTTGCGATCTTTTTTTTAGGTTAGAGTGTGAAACCTAATCTCCCTCCCTCCTTCCTCCCTGGGCGTGTGAAATTTCGTCCGTCGAACGTACTCGACTTTCTCCTCTCTAATCTCGTCGGCAAGCCGTCCACCAATCGATCCAGGCGGTACCAGCAGTTTCTAGTCGTCCTGCCTCCCGCCTTCCTCTATTGGTGCAGCAGGCCGCCCGCCGTCAGGCCATCCGTCGCTAGGCCGCCATCGGTCTACTTTCGGTCGCGGATTCATCAACCAACGTCTCCTTCCTATATGAAAGATTCATGTGCATCGTTCCAACTTCTCTAATATTTACAAAATTACTGCTGCTAGAATAAAGATCTCTTTAATATTTTCAACAATTTATGTCTGTTATTATTCCTTTGATTGTGAGAAGCGAATCTGTTTGATACCGACATTATGCTAAAAAGAATTGAATATTAAATTGTAAACTGAAATTAGAGTACAATTTATTACATTAATTTTCTGAGGAACCATGAATACAAGCTGTATAAATATGATTGTGCTTCTGCTTAAAAAGTCACTGAGATCCCAACATTAAACTTAATTTTTTTTTCCAGCTTACTTAGTCGTCCTTTATAACTTAGCATTGATTCTCGTTCATTTTGCTGATTTCGATAACATGCACAACATAGAGACATATGTTAGAATTAATTAAAAATATGTATTACATCAAATTTGGTATCAGAGCATGATTTGTACATTTAGATCATCTTTTACAAATTATTTTAAGGACAACATGCCGTACAAGATATGGTAGGATGTCATCACCTATCCATAACCAAAAAACTACATTGAACAAAATTTAAAATCTATTTAGACATTGGCCTTAAGGACTTCTGGTACCAGTGCCTCGGGGTTGCCAACCAGACGAAGTTCATTAGGACTTTAAAGAAAGCGGTTGTGGTATGATCTGATATTAGTGAGTCTCGTGCCACTAGAGGTCCATTTACTTAGTCCGAAAAAGTTAAGAGCTAATTTTTTTTTCCCTAAAAGGGAAAATATAATTGCATTCTAGGGTTTAGCATTTCATTTAATTAAAAAAAGTTGCATTCTAGGGTTTAGTATTTCATTTTATTTAAAAAATAATTTTATTTGCATTAAAAACAATCATTTAGGTTAAGTAGTGCATGGCTACACGGTCTGGTCATTCATATTTGTTAGGCGAATCTAGTCAATTATCCTAAGAGTCAAATAACCCTTTGAATATACCAAGTGAATCTACTAAGGACACTATGGAATCTGAGTTAGTTAGAAAGTTAGAGGTGCTAATGGGACAAATGGGTACTATTGCTCAAGAATGTAGGGCTATCCTTAACTGAATTTCAAAAAGAAGCAAATGATAAGTTCACCAAAATTGAGAAAGCACGTAGTCGTACCCCACAGGGGAATGATGAAGTGAGAGTGCGTAATCAGATACCTCATAGGGATGAGTATGACCATCAAGTTAATTACGACCATGGGGTTCTCATTCCCTACGACGAAACCATAACCATCGACCACAACGATACGATCCTGACGAGCAATATCTGAGGAGTATCAAAGTTGAGACGTCTACCTTTGACGGCAAACTCAACCCACAATACTTTTTGGATTGGCTTAAAGGAATGGACCGTTACTTCAAGTGGTATACCTTGACCGAGGAGAGAAATATAAAATTTGCTGCTATGAGATTGATTGGTCAAGCTACTCAATATTGGTCTAATGTCGAACACTTGAGAGAAATAAGAGGTGAGTTGTCCGTGAGGACTTGGACTAAAATAAAACACTAATTAAAAGAGAAATACCTCACTCCCTCCTATTACCTTTGTTCATTAGATCAGTGGAATCTTCTACGCCAAGGAAACATGTCGGCTAAAGAGTATGTAGCAAAATTTAACGAGTTCATGGTAAGTGTAACTCTATCGAAAGTAAACTCCTAAACAAATCTTATCAAGGTTTAGAACTAGCTTACGAACTGAGTTAAAAACTGAGTTGTTAGCAGAGACATTGACACACTAGAGAGAGCTTATGTCATAGTTCAAGACCTAGACGAAGTTAAACTACATTCGAGTTTTAGGAGTCAAGATTTTCGTCAACAAGCTTCACGATCATCAACAAATCAATACTCTAATCGAAGTGTTCTCAACCCACCCTAACCTAGAGTAGATACGAAGGGCAAGAGTGTTGAGAATGATTTTTCAAATATTGGCCCAAACGTTAAGTGTTTTAAATGTCAAGGATATGGACATATCGCTACAAATTGTTCTAGTCCTTTTAAAATCAATTTGATTGAGGAACGATTTGAAGAAGAGTTGATACTCGATGATGTGGGGTACGTTCATCACATTGATGAAGATGCGGAATACCTGGAGGATGGAAATGACGTTGTCTTAGGTTATAGGGTCTCCTACACTAGCTGTTGTCAGGTGTACTTTATCTCAATATAAGGTTAGCAATTACTGGAAATGACACGATCTTTCACACTTTTACGAGGATTGGGGATAAGAACTGCAAAGTGATTGTAGATAGTGGTAGTTGCATTAATGTTATTTCCGCTTCTGCAACATCAAAAGTGGGTCTTAAAGTAGTTCTACATTCTAGTCCTTACAAGGTGTTTTGGATCAACGAGACTGACTGTCCTCCAAGTCCGGGAAAGGTGTCTTGTTCCGCTTCAATTTGCAATCTATAAAGACAAGATTTGGTGTGATGTCTTAGACATGGACGTAGGTCAAATAATCCTTGGGAGACTATGGTTGTACGATAATGATATCCATATCTTCGGTCGTTCGAACAGCGTTTTTTTTAACATGATGGAAAGAAAATCAAAATTTACCCTATACAACTGAAAACTAGTGATCTGCAACCCAGTCTAAATAATCAAACCAAGGGTTTGAATTTAGTTGGTGCGAAGGAAATGACTTGTGAAATTGCTAAAGGAATTCCTATCTTTATCCTCACTGCTCGTAAAATTTCTAAAGAACCCACCAAGTTGATTCCCTCTGAGATCCTACCTGTAGTAGAAGAAATTTTTAATGTCTTTTCTGAAGATCTTCCCGATAACTTACCTCCGATGCGTGACATTCAACACGCAATTGACCTAGTACCAGGAGCAAGTTTGTCCAACCTGTCACACTATCAAATGAACCCAAATGAACATGTGGAACTAAAAAGACTAGTTGACGAGTTGCTTATGAAAGGATTTATAAGAGAAAATTTGAGTTGTGCAGTACCTGCCTTGTTGACACCTAAGAAGGATGGTACTTGGCATGTGTGTAGACAGTCGTGCCATCAATAAGATCACCGTTAAGTATCGATTTTCGATCCCTCAGATAGATGATATGCTAGACATGATGTCTGGAGCCACGATCTTCTCCAAGATTGATCTCAAGAGTGGTTATCATCAAATTCGCATCCGACCGAGTGATGAGTGGAAAACTGTCTTCAAGACGAATGATGGATTGTATGAGTGGATGATCATGCCTTTTGGGTTGAGTAATGCTCCGAGTACATTTATGTGAGTGATGACACAAGTTTACGACCTTTCATGGGACACTTTCTGGTCGTATATTTTGATGACATCCTCATTTATGTTGATCTCGTGAGCAACATTTGGACCATCTACGCCAAGTTTGTTCTGTCTTGAGAAATGAGCAATTATTTGCTAATCCAAAGAAGTGCATCTTCCTCATAGACAAAGTAATCTTCTTAGGATTTGTGGTCTCTTTCGAGGGAGTCTCTGCTGATCCTGAAAAAATTAGAGCAATTGAGGAATGACTCGAACCCAAGAGAGAAGTTTTCATGGACTTGCCACATTTTATCACAGATTTATTAAGGGGTTTAGTACCATTATAACACCTATGAATGAATGCTTAAAAGGGGATGAATTTAAGTGGACTAAAGCTGCTACTAGAGCTTTTGAGGAGATTAAGATAAAGGATGGTAGAAGCTCTTGTCATGTACCTTCCTGATTTCTCGAAGGGTTTGAAATCACATATAATGCTTCGGACATTGGTATAAGTGGAATTTTATCCCAGGAAAACCAACCAATTGCCTACTTCAATGAGAAACTGAATGATGCTCGACAACATTATTCTATCTACGACAAGGAGTTCTACGCGATAGTACAAGCTCTTCGCTATTGGTGACATTACTTGTTTCCATAAGAATTCGTCATCTTTTTAGACCATGAAGCCCTTAGGTATATCAACTCAGGAAAGAGGTTAAATGCTAGAAATGGGAGGGGTAGAATTTCTGCAGGATTGTACTTACACCATTCGACATAACGCGGGAGCTGAAAATAAAGCTGTCGATGCACTCGATCATTGTTCATTTCTCCTTTTTGAAATGAGTGCTGAAGTAGTAGAATTTGAACGAATCAAAGGAGAGTATGCATCATGCCCTGATTTTCAAGATATTTTTATCTTGTTGAGCAATAACAACATTCATGAGATGGATGATTTCTTTATCCATGCTGGATATTTGTTCAAGTATCGCAAGTTGTGTATTCCTGACACATCTTTAAGGGATTTTTTTGTTTGGAAAATTCATGCTGGGGGTCTTGCAGGACATTTTGGGAGCAATAAGACTATTGAAGCTGAAGAACGTCGATTCTGTTGGCCGAGCATTAAGCGAGATGTTGTTAGTCTTGTTGGCCAGTGTCAAACTTGTTAGCTAGCAAAGCAATGAAAACAAAACACCGGTTTTTACATGCCATTACCTGTCCTATATCGCCCTTGGCAAGATATTAGCATGGACTTTGTGTTAGGCCTTCCTAAGACCATTGGGAAGCATGATTCTATATTTGTGGTTGTGGACAGATTTTCTAGAATGACATATTTTATACCTTTTTCTAAAACCATCGATTCTTTCCGAATTGCCTAGCTTTACTTTGATTGGGTTCGATTAGATGGCTTACCCAAAACCATTGTATCAGATAGAGACGTTAAGTTTACGAATTACTTTTGGAAGACCCTTTGGTACAAAATAAGAACAAAACTGCACTTTTTCACGATTTCTCACCCCCAGACTGACGGTGAAACAGAAGTCGTTAGTAGAAGTTTGGGAAACCTGTTGAGAACGTTAGTTGATTAGAATCTAGAAAATTGGGACCTCCATCTGTCCATTGGTGAATTTGCTTATAATAACTTTGGCAATAGGTTTACTGGTTTATGTCCATCTGAGATAGTTTATGTTTACAAACCTAGACAACCCATAGACTTCGTTCCTACGTCTGCATCTCACAGAGTATCAGTGTCGGCATCTGTATTCGCATCTCGCATCCATGATTTGCATAAAGAAATCAGCAAGCGATCGAACAAAATAATGTCAATTGTAAATTAAGTGCTGATCTAAAAAGATGGTTTAAAGAATTCAAAGTCAGTGATTATGTAATGGTCCAGATTCATCTGGCACGATTCCCTCCAGGAACCATCAAAAAGTTGCATGCACTTGCATGCACGAAGTGCAGGTCCATTCAAAATTCTGAATAAAATTAATTATAATACTTTTGTCCTCGACCTTTCGGAAGGGTTTAATTTTAGTTCTACATCTAATATTGAGGATTTAGTCGAATATAAAGCTCCAGATTTTAACCCAGACAACCCACTGGTTGATGGTCTTTACCCCTGAACCTATTCTTGAGGGACCTTTTTTACCTCCACTACCAGAAAAATACAATCCATCATTGCACATGATATTGAAAATATTGTTGATGATCAAATTATTTCTACTAGTAGCGGTGGTATTCGCAGGTACGTAGTTTGTTAGAGAGGTCATCCTGAGTCTGAGGACACTTGGCTAGCCCAAATTGATTTACAGAGACTTAATGCATATGCTTTAGAGTACTATGAGAGTAGCAGAGCCCCAGCGTCGAC
Organism: Iris pallida; assembly: GCA_029216955.1. NCBI lineage: Eukaryota > Viridiplantae > Streptophyta > Magnoliopsida > Asparagales > Iridaceae > Iris > Iris pallida. Next base: position 12,510,622 of record JANAVB010024600.1, on the reverse strand, counting down.
ATAGTCGAGCTCTCCCTTACTCGGGGAGAATGATGAGGACATCATACCACACGCACGAGATTTTGACACGTGTACAGGCGCATGAAGCATCTTGGAAAGGGGCCATCATTGCTCATGTGGTTTTGAGTTGACATTTTATTATTAGGTTTATTTTAGTCCTATATTACTTGTGGAGAGTTTATTTCTTTTATTTGCATCTTTAGTCTCATATTGCTTGTGGGTTAGTATGTTGCTCTTTTGTATGCCTATATATAGGCTTGCTCTTGTCATATTGAACATAAAATAATCAATAAAAGTTGTAAGGAAAAAAATTATTGCGATCTATTTTTTTAAGATTAGAGTGTGAAACCTAATCTTCCTCACCCATTCCTCCCTAGACATGTGAAACCCTAGGGTGATCGTCCGTTGTACGCCTTCGACCTCCTCTCCCAATCTCGTTGCCAAGCCGTTCACCAACTGATCCAGGCAGTACCAGCAGCTTTCCGTCGTCCTGTCTCCCGTCTCGGTCGCCCGCCTCCCTCTGTTAGTGCAGCAGGCCGTCCGTCGTCACGCCATCCGTCGCTAGGACGCCAGCGGTCTACTTTCGGTCGTGGATCCGTTAACCAACGTCCTCATCTAAAAGATTTAGGTGCACCGTTCCAACTTCTTTAATTTTTGTAAAATTACCACTGTTAAGATAAAGATCTCTTTAATATTTTCAGTCATTTATGGATGCCATTGTTCATTTGATTGTGTGAAGTGAATCTGTTTGATAACCGACCTTATATTTACTAAAAAGAACTGAATATTAAATTGTGAACTGAAATTAGAGTACAATTTATTACATTAATTTTCTGAGGAACCATGAATACAAGATTTGCAAATATGATTGTGCTTCTGCTTAAAAAGCCATTGAGATCCCAATATTGAACTTTAAATTTCATTTGCTTAATTAGTCGTTCTTTATAACTTAGCATTGATTTTCGTTCATTATGCTGATTTCGATAACCTGCACAATGTAGAGACATATGTTAGAATTAATTCAAAACATGTACTACATCACTTCTGTGCTAGTTTCTAAGAAATAACTTCCATTTAGAATCATTTACATTTTCACATATTAATTCTGTCTAGTTTTAATATGAAACTTATTGTTAAATAAAAAGCCGAGGTGTCCAAACTGCACATTACTGACAATAAAATCATACTCTGTACACTAGAAGTTCATTTTATTGCAGTGACCATCTATATACACATGATATATGCGTGCACTTGGTGTTGGATGTTTAAGTCATTCATATTGCCATCTAGTATTGTCTCTCCTATTATCTACCTCTAAATTTCCCTTTCTTTAGTGCTTACCCTGCTTCCAAAAGTGAGAGATTAGTTAAGATGAAGGTAAATTCGAAAGTTCTATTCCGTATGCCCTTACAATATTAGTTGATTATTACTTACTAGAGTATCTTTTCAGATGTATAGCTTCATAAGTTCTCTTTCAACTTCAGTAGCACTGTTGAAGTGAAAACCTATCTTCTAGTTCTTCTAGGAAAGCTTGTGCTATAGTTTCTTGAGTTTAGTTAACCAGTTTAAGTGAAAGCTCCCTTTTTATGTTTTGCTTTACTGAAAAGGAGGTGATCTGAAGGCGATCGTGCTAGAGCAATGATATGAGGAATCCTTGTCCATATTTGGATCAGTGCACTCAGTTATGACAAGTTAGGGGTCACTTCCGATGTAGTAATCAACATTTACTCGACTATCTTGTGTCTGATATGAGTCTGGCACAGGCACGTACACAGACACAATCCTACTACAGTTTGGAGTGTGCTTCAGTTTGTAACAGTTTGTTGAAGTTATAAAACATTGAGAGGGCATTACCCTTCTTCAAAATTTACTCAACTATTAAGTGGCAAGGATCTAGGCTCATTCACAATTTTTCTAGAGTAGTCAAGTGTTTCTTTTGTAACACATTTTATGTTTATTGGCTAAAAGGAAATCTATCATGGGGTTCCATGTTATTTATACATGCCGCACAGGTCTGACTCGCAAGTCCTGTTCTAGATATCAAGTCCTGTTCTAGATATCTGACCTTTCCAAATGTTCGATGGAAAACACATATAACATTGTGATGAATATGCAAAGTATATGTTTTATTGTGTGTTTTCTTGCTTGCATATACCCAGTTGATCCATATCTTGATGAGTACTGATTTAGACCTTGATACAGTCTGGACTGCATCTTTCATATGTAAGCACCAATATAGAAGAGAATGAATATATCATGAATTGATGACTTGATGTGTCATTGGAATGTCCTCGAAAGTTCTGTCATGACAAAACATAAGGTGTAATTTTTAAGTTTTCCCTAACATGTTTGAAAGCCCTGAATTAAGATGCAAAGGGAGATTTATGTTTGTATAAGAAATATGACATTGTTCTGACAGACTTAAAAAAAGGTTTTTCAGCTCCACCTTTGATGGAAGGATTAATTGTGTTCATAACCTCAAGAAGAGATGGTACCTACAGTCCACAATTATTTAATTTCCATCTTACGAAAGCCACATTTTTCTGAGGCGGCAACTCCCTGGAGTTAATGAGCATCCTTATTAGAAATTGTAGTAGTTGATCCTTGAAAAGTTGTATACAATGTATGTAAAGTGTACATTCGTATATTTCAAGTGAGTTGTGGTGATCCGTGTTGGATCGGGAGGAGCTTGTAGAGGGTGTATTCTCTTTATTCCAATAGTGGAGGCTCTTCAGGGTTGGACTCCGATCGTCCCGTGGTTCTTTTCGTAAGAGTTTTTTACGTCAAAAATCTTTGTGTCTACGATTGTGTTTGGCGTTTTTGGTTTGTGTGCTTTTGCTCGGTTCTCTCGTAGGACTTTCAGGTTGGGGGGAACAGTTTCCGCGCTTCATTCCCAACATAGTGGTATCAGAGCTTTGGGTTCAAAGAAGTGTCAGGAGTTGACAGTCAAACCAGGAAGCAGAGATAGACGTGAAGCCGGTGTGCATGGTGCACCTGAACGGTACCAACTACCATTATTGGCGGAGCAAGATGAAAGATTTGTTGTTCGTCAAGAAGTTGCATCTTCCAGTATTTGCATCCAAGAAGCCCAGTGACAAATCCGATGAGGACTGGAATTTCGAGCATATACAGGTGTGTGGGTATATGCGGCAGTTCGTTGACGAGAACGTGTACAACCACGTTGCCAATATTGAGCATGCGAAGACGTTGTGGGAGAAGCTGGAATCTTTGTACGCGAAAAAGATCGGGATAAACAAATTGTTCCTGATCCGGATGATGATGGGTCTGCGGTACAAAGATGGTGCATCCATTACGGATCACTTGAGTGAGTTCCAGGGCGTGGTGGACCAACTATCCTCGATGGGAGTCAAGTTCGACGACGAGGTTCAAGGACTTTGGTTGCTATGTACATTGCTAGACTCGTGGGAGACCGTACGAGTATCTATGATCGCTTCTGCTCCGGAAGATGTGGTCAGTCTGGAGTTTGCCAAGAGCGGGGTACTGAATGAAGAGATGCGGAGAAGTTCTCAGGACACTTCATCCACATCCCATCACTCAGAGGCACTAGTTTCAGAGAGCCGCGGAAGGGGCAAAAGCAGGGGTCCAGGTGGTGGCAGAGACAAGAGCAGAGGGAGGTCCAAGGGTCGGTACGAGGACTCGGAGTGTTACCATTGTGGCAAGAAGGGCCACATCAAGCGGAACTGTTTCGCTTGGAAGAGAGAAGAAGGGCGACAAGGGGAAGTAAGATGAGAACACTACAGCGGCGACCTCGATATATTGAGGCGATGTGATCGTCGTAGGTGATGAGGTTATCACAAACCTTGCCTGCGATGACAATTCTTGGCTGGTGGACTCAGGGGCTTCAGCGCACGTATCTCATAATAGGGTACTATTTGCCACTTACACGACAGACGACTGCGGAGTATTGAAGATGGACAATAGAGATGTGTCGAAGGTGGTTGCCATTGGAGATGTGCATTTGAGGACAAAGACGGGTGCAGTTCTTGTTCTCAAAGATGTTCATCATGTTCCTGATATCCATTTCAACCTGGTGTCGGTTGGAAGGTTGGATGACAAGGGATTCTTCAGTCTCTTCGGAAATAGTCAGTGAAAACTTTCCAGAGGTTTGATGGTGATTGCCAAAGGAAGCAAGAAGTCCGGTCTCTACTATATGGAGGGGAGCGCACAGGGGGCACAGGAGGTGAACGCAGTCAGTGATGCGTCTACCGAGTTGTGGTACAGGCGGCTCGGTCATATCAGCGAGAAGGGGATGAGCTACTTGGTGAACAGGAAGGAGATTCCAGGGCTCAAGTCTACAAAGTTGGAGAAATGCACGCACTCCTTAGCTGGAAAGCAAAATATGGTATCTTTCCAAAGTCACCCAAGTTCAAGGAAGGCGGCGTTGCTCGAGTTGATTCACTCGGATTTCTGCGGTCCTATGAAGGTAAAATCTATTGGTGGTGCTTCTTACTTTGTAACTTTTATTGATGACTGTTCCAGGAAGGTTTGGGTCTATGCCTTAAAGACCAAGGATGAGATGCTGCCCACTTTTAAAGAGTTTCAGGCCTCTGTTGAAAGAGAGACGGGCAAGAAGTTATTGTGTGTTCGGTCCAACAACGGCGGCGAATACATTGGTCCCTTTGATGCGTATTACAGAGAACAAGGGATACGACACTAGAAGACTCCACCCAAGATACCTCAGCTCAATGGTGTAGCGGAGCACATGAACAGGACACTGATGGAGAGGGTGCGGTGTTTGCTGTCAGAAGCAAATTTGTCAGGCAGTTATTGGGGTGAGACTCTTCTCACAGCTGCTTATGTTATTAATTTATCTCCTAATGCTCCTTTGCAGGGTGATATGCCTGACAAAGTATTGTACGACAAAGAGCCGTCATACAATCACCTGCGAGTGTTTGGTTGTAAGGCCTTCGTGCATCTACCGAAGGACGAGAGGTCCAAACTTGAGCCGAAGACGAGGCGGTACGTCTTTGTCGGCTACGGTCGGAATGAGTTTGGCTATAGACTCTACGACCCAGTGGAAAGAAAGCTCTACAGAAGAAGGGACGTGGTATTCGTCGAGGATCGGACCATGACCAACACTTAGGATTCCGAGATGCCTTTTGAGGCCGAGGAATTGCCTGAGTTAGAGTCATTTCGCTTCAAGCAGTTTCCAGAGGACATCACAGAGGTTCCAGTTATGGGAGAGCCAGTACATAGAGTTGCTTCCAACCTTGATCATCAGCCTACTGATGGTGGTCAGGGTGTCCCTCGGGATGATGAGCATGCCGGAGAGACAATTCCTGAAGGGGATGAGACTGTTGGTATATAGCCAGCACCAGTGGCTCCACTGAGAAGGAGCGACAGAGATCGTCGACCATCTACGAGATACTCACCGGGTGAGTATGTGCTACTGACTGATGGAGGAGAGCCCGAAAGCTTTGCAGAGGCTATGGAAGATAAACACGGGCAGGAGTAGATGCAGACTATGCAGGAGGAGATGAGTTTCTTACACGCCAATTTTACTTATGAGCTGGTGCGGTTGCCAAAGGAAAAGAAGGCTTTGAAGAATCGATGAGTGTTTAGACTGAAGCAGACGGATGATGCTACTCGCCCTCGATACAAAGCGAGACTGGTAGTTAAAGGCTACGGTCAGCGAAAAGGCGTGGATTATGATGAGATCTTTTTGCCACTCGTCAAACAGTCGTCTATTCGGGTGGTGCTAGCATTGGCAGCCAGTTTCAACTTGGAGGTTGAGCAGATGGACGTGAAGACGGTATTCCTCTACGGTGATCTTGAGGAGGAGTTTTACATGGAGCAGCCAGAGGGATTCTGTGAGAAGGACAAGTCATATTTGGTCTGCCGGTTGAGGAAGAGCTTGTATGGTCGGAAGCAGGCTCCGAGGCAGTGGTACAGGAAGTTCGAGTCGTTTATGGGAGAGCATGGTTATACACGGACGATGTCGGACCATTGCGTATTTGTGAGGTACTTTGCCGAGGATGATTTCATCATTTTATTTCTCTATGTTGATGACATGCTATTAGTGGGTCGGAATGCCACTAGGATAGCGGAGTTGAAGTGCCAACTGGGCGTGGCCTTCTCTATGAAGGATTTAGGTACAGCAAAGACTATTCTTGGGATGGAGATCAGCCGAGAGAGGGAGTCCAAGATGCTACACTTGTTCCAAAAGAAGTACATTCATCGGGTACTTCAGCGTTTCAGTTTGGACGGGTCGAAGAAAGTGAGTTGTCGCCTTGCGGCTCACTTTAAGTTCACCGAGGAGCAGTGTCCATCTACCGAGGACGAAAAAGAAGATATGGAGCGGGTTCCATATGCCTCAGCTGTGGGAAGCCTTATGTATGCTATGGTGTGTACGAGGCCAGACATCGCTCATGCAGTTGGCACAGTTAGCAGGTACCTTTCAAATCCTGGAAGGGTACATTGGAGTGCGGTCAAGTGGATTCTACGATACCTTCAGGGCACTGCTGATTGGAGACTTTCTTTTGGTGGTGACGAACCGAAGCTGGTTGGGTATACCGACGCTGATATAGCTGGAGATGTAGACACGAGGCGATCGACTTCGGGCTATGTGATGATGTTTGCTGGAGGAGCGGTATCGTGGCAGTCACGGTTGAAGAAGTGTGTTGCCTTGTCGACGACAGAGGCAGAGTACATTACGGCGACGGAGGCTTGCAAGGAGTTGCTGTGGATGAAAAAGTTGTTACAGGAAATGGGGATGAAGCTAGAGCGGTATACTTTGCTTTGGACAATCAGAGTGCTATTGACCTTGTGAAGAATCAGACCTTTCATAGTCGGTCCAAGCACATCGAGACTCGGTATCATTGGATACGGGATGTGGTTAAGAAGAAGGACGCGATGCTTGAGAAGGTCCATACTGATGACAATGGAGCAGACATGCTTACGAAGGTTCTACCAAGGGAAAAGTTTGAGTAGTGCAGGCAGATCGTCGGGATGACGAGTTCCTCCACCTTGTTGTGAAGGGGGAGATTTGTTGGAGTGGGTGGGGTTTCCAACCTATGTGGAGAATATCCCGAAGAGCGACGAGCGTCATCCGTGTGTCGGAGAAGCTCGGGGAGTGCATGGATCCTATTTTGGAACATATATGGTAAGAAAATATATAATTGGATTTCCATATTTATTTTGATCATATATTTATGATTGGACCCTTCATATAGTAGCTTTCCATATAATTGGGCTTCCAATTATGATTGCATTTCCATTAAATATATGATTGATGCATATTGGAAGTTTCCATATATATATTGTCCTTCCATGTATAGATTACCAAGGGCTTATAAAATGGTGATGCATGCTAGTTGTAAACTCATCTCAAAACAAGAGTGCTTTACAATCTTTGATAGAGGGAGAGAACTAAGGACTATTGTGAAGGAGAGATTGCTTCGAATAATTTTTCGGCATCTCTTGTTCTTCGAAGTCCGCAATCAAAAATTTTTTTCTTTCAAGTGAGTTGTGGTGATCCGTGTTGGATCGGGAGGAGCTTGTAGAGGGTGTATTCTCTTTATTCCATTAGTGGAGGCTCTTCAAGGTTGGACTCCGATCGTCCCGTGGTTTTTCCGCAAGGATTTTCCACGTCAAAAATCTTTGTGTCTGCGATTGTGTTTGGCGTTTTTGGTTTGTGTGCTTTTGCTCGGTTCTCTTGCAGAACTTTCTGGTTTGGGGGAACGGTTTCCGCGCTTCGTTCCCAACAGAAAACGACCCTCTTTTTTTGAACCTATTTCTAAAGAAATTGAAAAAAAAAAAAGAGAAGTAAAAATACCAATGGTTTCTTAACCTATGTTAAGCTGGAAATGCGTCAATAGAAAGACAGATCCTAGAGTTATGCACAACCTATCTTGCACGGATATGGACACGAATACGGGTAACACGATAATATTTTCAGATATGTGCATTGGAGTCTTCTCTGTTGCATAAATACGGACATGTTATTGGTACGGACACTTTTTTTCCGTTCCGTGCAACGTAGTGCGCAACTAACATGGATGTGTAAGGTACCATTAATCCTCCTGATTCAAGTAATCTGTTCGATGGTTCTTGATGGTTACTATACTGATTGATACCGAAGGAGTTGTTAGGAGGGCATTGTTAGGTGACCTCTCTTCTGATTTACACAGTTATCTAAAAGTTCCGAAGCCTATTAGAGTCCCATCCACCAAAAGAGCACACACAGGTTACAATCTCTACTAACTGCTTATCTGTATGTTCCTCTTATGGCTACCAGATGTAGACACTCAACAGATCTAATTACAACTTGTAGGCATGCTATCATTCAAGAATTGAATTTTCCACCTATCTGGTTGAATATGTCTTTATTTGCATAACATTTCCTGGGTCGTGCTCTCAATGTTACATGTATCAATTATGCAGTTGTGCTCTGTCACGCCACCATGGATTCAAGTCTTGATGTTTCTGTCTCATTCACTTGTAAAAAGTTTCTTGTTTTTTCCCCTTACCATTCAAGTGCTAAGGGTTGTAATTTATTTGACATTTGGAGGGATACATTCATAAAATTATATTGTAAGCAAGTTTGGTTAAAAACAATAGGGTCTTCCTGTATATTACCTAGAACTGTAGTTAAGTCAGAGATCTAATGTTTTCTTTTCTGCAAAAGGCTACATTTGATGATTAATATGGACATTTGGATTTTCAGCTTACCTTGATTTGAGTACCAGTGATGCAATTAGGATGATGGAGTTAATTAGTGCAATCCGTTTGTGTTGGAAAATATTTCTTAAGCATGCAATCAGGAGATACGCAGAAACTAGAAATATGAATTAAAAGTAAAATATTCGAGGCACGTTACAATGATGTTTTTAGAATATATATTTTCCTCCTAGGTTTCTGATGGTCTATTTCCGAGATACAACGAATTCAATGACCCACGACACCATGCATCCGGTGGCAATCCAACGACCGATTACAGCTTGCTCGTCCGGAAGAGAAAATGGACAGAGAAGGAGATTTCGGGAAGTTTTTGGTTCTGGTTGATTCTGTCTATGTACGAATTGTGTTTTCGAGAGAGAAAAAGATTAAACAGATGAAGTGTTTTTCAATCAGATCTCTGGATTGATCTTGTCAAGGATAATCTCCAATTAATCCTACGTGAGCACAGGTCGAAAAACGAGCAACCAATCGAACCGAATTTAAAAGATATATAAATAAAAAAATTAATAGGAGTTAGAAGTTTACCGTTTTACCCATGGTCCAATCCGCAAACACGCATTTGCTCATAGGTTTGATGGGCTTGAGCCCATCCCCCACAAAATTCACTTACCCTATAAAATGGAGCTAGCACTTTAAATAAAGGAAAGAGTTCACTCCTGTCCGATGTGGGACTAAAACATTATCTCATAATTTAATCACATAGAATTTATATGTTGCTCCGACAAGAAACACAACCAACATTAGTCGTGAAAGGGAGGCAACTGAGAAGAGTGATAATCATGTTCAAGATGCAGTATACTTTCAAAGTCGATTGGTTTTGTTTATTTATGTTTCACATTTTTGACCATACACCTACTTTGAGAATTCCCCACGAGACATATGTTCCCTAAGAATTTAAGTTAGATTTAGGTGCTTATAACTCAAGTGTGAAGTGTATTATTAAACCCTAGAATCTCTATGCTGGATTTCTATTGATTTTCCTACTAATGCATTGTGGATTTTCTATGCTATTGTTTCTACTTCCTTTCATTCATTTCGCAGACTTGGTTCGATAATATGGCTTAGCTCGGACTACAGATAGATATATATTGGGGAACTGTATGTTTAATAAAATCTCCTCATGTTTTAGAAATATAAAGGGTAAAAACGACAAAAATAACAAAAATAAAAAAATAACAAAAAGCTTGTAATATGGGTTCACAAAAATAGAAGCAATAAGGCTCAAAGGGGTTCAACCAAAGGAAAAATAATTTCAGGGTAGGCTATTTGGCTTATGTAGCATAAAAAAATTGCCTTAATCATGTTCATGTATGCATGTGTCGATGTGACCTCGAAGAGAATCTAAGCAAGTTCTAGAGAAACAAGTCCATGGAAGAATATCTCTCATCAAAGAAAATAATGAGACTGATGTGTCAGTCTAAAGGCTCAAAATTTTACCGACTTTTGTCTACCAAATTTAGTCACAACCATTCTCAAGAAAAAAAATATTAGACTAATTAATTCTAAGTTGAAAAGATTACTCATTCAATCATGTTATGAATTTTATTAAACTTAGTTAACTCTTGTTCATGACATACACAACAAAAATTACTGAAAACCATAAGAACAAATGTCCCTTTTTTTTAGAAAATAAATTAAGAACAAAAAAAATATATTTTAAATTTTATTTTTAAATTCATTTATTTTAAAAAAAAAATAACCAAACATAAGTATCATCACCTAGAATTAAAACTGACATTGTCACCAATGAAAGTCTAAATGCAAAGAAAAGACAAAAATGAACAAAAATAAAAAAATGCATGAATATGAAAAACTTTCCTTGGGTTGCCTCCAAAGCAGCTCCTTTGTTTAATACGTCGTTGGCTCGACTCTATGCACACTTGAGACAACTATGCAAAAATTTTACATCTTGAATAGAGGCCTGCAAAATAGAGGGTAAAAACATCTTGTTAAAAATTGATAATGAAATATAAGGAATGTTACCTGATTGTTGTCTTTTTATAAAAGCATTCAATCCTGCAACAGTTTTGTGCATATTATTACTCAAGACTAACTCTTCATTCTCTTTCATGAGATGCTCACTAATAGCAATATCTAATCCATCTTTGCCATTAAGTTCAAAAACTTCTTCTGCATTTGGTACTACGTTGTCATTAGGAATATTCGTGTCTGCAGCGCTATTTTTCTCTTCTTCCTGTTTTGACGACGTTGGTGCTTCTTCTGCTAGAATGTCCACCTCTTTATCATTTCTCAAAATGATTGTACTTGTATTGTCTTTTGGATTTATTATTTGAGATGATAATTTTTTCGAACTTTGTGCCTCCAGCTTTTTAATTGTTGTAGCCATTTGGCTCATTTGATTGTTCAGACTTTGGATGCTGGCCCTTGTCTCCTGTTGAAATTGCAAGGTATTAGTAGAAATAGACTTAACAATATCTTCTAGAGACATACCAGAATTAGAAGTTTGGTTCGATTGTTGTTCATGAAGTGTCACGCCCCAGAACCAGAATACTGGAGAGCGGGGGAATGACTCAGCCAGCTACGTATTACGGGTAGATGAATACCGTATAATACGATCAATGCTGTCTAACCAGACGAGGGGGTGCATACTATATAAGGGTCTTACTATGGTCATTTCACATCTATTGTCTCAATCATTCAAGCAAGAAACATTAATAGAGAACATGTAAGATAAAGCAGCAAGGCGTCCCAAACGCTCAGTCAAAATGTTCTTGAGATCTGGCTTTTCAAAACATAGCCAGATGATGTAGCAAGTATACACAATTGTTATCAGCTGCAGTCTGACTTAATTACAATTATGTAAAAGTAAGTACAAGACAATCCGACTAACATGTCGGTGCCAAACGGCTAAGTATAAAGGTAAATAACAAAACGAGCGGTGAAGTAAGGAACCCACTCGAGTCCTCCTGCAATCATTCCCCTAGTGTTGACCATCTTGGAGGTAGAAGTAAGCTGGATCCTCGGGGACCGGCTCTAAATCTGGCCATGCAAAACTAGAGAGGTTAGACCTCTAATAGCAAGTACCACAAGGAAGGACGATATGAAGGATTAAACCAGTAAGTAAAAGAATATAATAATAGATCTCTGCTTGCTACTAGGATTCACATCACATCACGACACTCCGAACCAACCTCCCAACCAAACAAGGACAGAAGTTGGCCCGTCATGTCCTGACATTCTGATTATCCCAGTTAGATAACAGAGTGTACAATACACAAACAAATCATCTTGATCGGCCAATCAAATTCTACGGCTTACTATTGTGAGTCCCAAGTTATCCTGGAATAATTCAATAAAGATTCCTCAGTTCTTACTATGTGCGAGCAAGGCTAGTCTATCCAGTCAATCATGTGCGCCATGCATGAATTAGACGAGTCCTAGCAGGACGCCCGTCAATATACAATATATAATAATAATAAAAGCAGATACTGTTCCCTGCCCGTGTGGAAGATTTACAGTATCTGTGGGAACCAGCCGGCCCGTCGGGTACTACTCGTTCCAAGGGGGCTGCCATGTAAGAACTCGGAATCCATTCTTTCCATGCAATCATTATTTTATTTAACTTAATAGTCTCTACGTTGAGTGAATTTCCATGCCGTGGATCATGGTCATTCAATGAGTACTTTCGTACGGGGTACGATATGCACAACCCTACAACGATACCAGTGCGGTTAGGTTGCAGGTTTTACATAGCGTAATGCAACAATCAAATCTAACCACGGAGTAATCATGCCTTGACCATAAAGTACACATGCTGGTTTTTATAAGATAAACGAATAACTAAATAAATAAATAAATAATTTGAAACCTGCATGTGCCTGTATGCCAATATTCGGGATCGACTAATCGATTGCAATAGTTCATTACATGAACGTGTCTCATTCATTCGTTTTAATAAGACGACTAGCCAGTCTCTTAGTTCCAACTAGGAACGCATGATCAATTTAGTTAAGATAACCATCGTTATAAATGGTGACAAGGCATGAAAGTCAATTAGCATTAAATAGGGTCGAGTCTATAACTCTCGAGGTCAAGTTCCAGTCTCACTGGGTATCCATAAACCAATCAAGACGCTGGGCACTAATACACAATCATTAACATGCTATGATTTCAAGTTCATGAAAAAGGCGTAAGGATATAATAAGAGAATTATCATGCTACTATTAGATGAATAACTTATAGAGCAATAGAACTACTAAGGTCAGGAAGTCACGCTGACAAGTCTAGGCTAAGACCATAAGTCACGCAAGAAGTCTCTGCTAAGACCACAAGTCATGCTAAGTCTAGCATGAAGAAGTGAGCATAAAGGAGTACACTCTGGTAAGCGTGGGCGTGAAAAGTGAAGCGTGACAAGTGATTCACGCACGCAAGCTCAGCGTGAGGGTGAAAAGTCACGCACGCCAAAAGTCACGCACAATGTGATCGTAAAAAGTCACGCACGCAAGATCAGGGACATGAGCGTGAAAAGTCACGCACGATGTACAAAGACAGGAGCGTGACTCAAAATTCATGCAGACAACGCGAGCGTGACTGAAAATACACGCACGCAAACGCGAGTGTGTCTGAAAATACACGCACGCACAGAGTGGACGTAACTCAAAAGTCACGCAGACACGCACAGACATGAGCGTGACTAAAATTACACGCACGCTCATGAGAACGTTAGCGTGACTAAAATACACGCAACACGTAAAGACGTGTGCGTGACTGGGCTGATGTTTTACGCGAGCACGTAAGAACGTGTGCGTACAACATCTCCCGAACTCGCCCTATGGAGCCTTTGATCCAGTGCCAGAGAAAATACACGCAAAGTTGGGAGATCAAAAACCCATGACAACCGAGAATATAACAAATTAGATCTAGGAGGAACCAGCCACAGAAATCAAAAACGTTAAGAACTAATCTCTCTCAGAATCATGAGAGGAAGGGAAATGAACCACAAAAATGGTTCTCCAAGCAAGAAGCAAGATTGCACTTGCCTTCTCCTGCTGCTGGTAGGTGGTGGAGAGTAATGAGAGGAAGAAGAAGAAGTAATGGTGAGAATGAAGTAATGAGGAGAGAGAAAGAGAGGGAAGCTTTAAATAGGAAGGGGTGGTAGGTGGGAGCTTGTGGGCCGGGTTTAAGGGGAGTCATCCAAGGCCAAACCCGAAAGCAACATAAGGAGGTAAAAGCAGAAAATAAATGCAGGAAAAATGCAGGTAATAAAATTGCAGGAAATTAATTAACATGAAAATTTAAAGAGCAGATAATTAATTAACATGAAAATTTAAGGGAATTTAAATACAAACTAATACATGATAAATACTAAATAAATACTCATGAGTTGTACATGTATAAAAATACGCATTCCGGGAACGGGGAGTGACATCTCTATCCACCTTAGAAAAAATTCCGTCCTCGGAATTTCAAATCCAAGCAGGATAGAAATATCGGGGCTAAACTAAGACAAGCAATTCTAGTGAGCAAACAATCATTATTACCATATCAAAAGCAAGTACTATATATGTAAATCCATCAATCTACGATATCAAGTAGCTCTACCCATAAAGCGATAAGCATGAGAAATCAAGACAATCAAGGTATACAGAAAGAGATATACCTTGTGAGTCAAACAGGTATGGATACCGTGATCGGATATCATCCTCACGTTTCCATGTTGACTCTCCCAATGAGTGATGATCCGAAGCAACACGGACAAAACTAATTGTTCGGTTCTTGAGTATCTTCTCTCTTCGGTCCAAAATGGACACAGGCTGTTCCTCGTAAGACAGGTTGGTACCAACAACCAGCTCAGAATGATCGAGGACATGGCTTGGGTCCGATACATACCTACGTAATTGAGATACATGAAACACGTCATGCACCTCTCGTAACGAAGGTGGGAGGGATAAACGATAAGCAACATCGCCTATCCGATCAAGAATAACGAATGGGCCCATGTACCGCGGACTCAATTTCCCGCGAATGCCAAATCTAATGACCCCACGAGTAGGTGAGATCCGCAAGAATACGTGGTCCCCAACAGAGAATTCTAACGGCCTACGATGCTGGTCCGTCCAATGACGATGCCGATCCTGCGCATCTCGAAGTCGCTCTTTAATTCCTTTAACTACTTCAACTGTCTGAACAATCATTTTCGGGCCTAGCATCTTCCTCTCCCCGATATTATCCCATGCAAGCGGTGACCTGCACTTCCTACCATATAACGCTTCAAATGGTGCCAGCTGGATACTGGCTTGATAACTATTGTTGTATGAGAACTCGACCAAGTGCAGGTGACTCTCCCAAGATCCTCCAAAATCTAAAGTGCAAGCTCGTAACATGTCTTCTAAAGTCTGAATCGTTCTTTCTGATTGCCCATCCGTCTGCGGATGGTAGGCTGTGCTAAATCTTAACTTGGTACCCAGACTATAATATAAGCTCTTCCAAAAATGTGATGTAAAGCGGGTATCTCGATCCAACACAATGCTGACAGGGACTCCATACTGCCTGACTATCTGTTGCATATACAACTCTGCCAACTTTTCTGTAGATTGTCATACTCTGAAAGGAAGAAAGTGTGCTACCTTCGTAAGCCGATCTACTATCACCCAAATAGCATCCTTACCACTTGGTGATCTTGGTAAACCGGTCACAAAGTCCATTATAATATGCTTCCATTTCCATTCTGGGATAGGAAGCGGTTGCAATAACCCAGCTGGCCTCTGCTGTTCTGCCTTCACTTGCTGACATACTAAGCAACGGAAAACAAATCTAGCTATCTCCCTCTTCATCCCGTTCCACCAGAAATGCTGCTTGATATCTTGGTACATCTTGGTCCCTCCAGGATGAATAGAATACTGAGAACTGTGAGCTTCTGCCATAACTTCCTGTCTGATATCTCCACTAGGCACACATAAACGTGATCCAAACCTAAGTGTACCATCTTCATGAATTCTCATCTCCTTCTTGAGTCCTGACTCACACTCTGCCCTAAGCTTCTGAATCCTTGGGTCTTGTGCCTGAGCTGCCTTGATCATGCCTACCAAGTCGGATTGAACTTGCAGACTCGTTAGAACTCCTACATCACTAGGAAGTATAACTTCGATGCCCATCTCCTGAAGGTCTTCTAAGATATGCTTCTGCGTTGTTAACATAAATGCGCCGCCTCTCTTGCTAAGAGCATCTGCTACTACATTAGCCTTGCCTGGGTGATACTGAAGCTCCACGTCATAATCCTTGATCAACTCCAACCATCTTCTCTGCCTCATGTTTAGTTCCTTCTGAGTAAAGATGTACTTCAGACTTTTATGGTCTGTGTACATCTCCACTCGATCACCATATAAGTAATGTCTCCAAAGCTTCAGAGCAAACACTACTGCCGCTAACTCCAAATCATGAGTTGGATAATTCTTCTCGTGGTCCCGAAGTTGCCTAGATGCATATGCTATCACCTTTCCATGCTGCATAAGGACACATCCAAGTCCTTTACATGATGCATCACAATATACTGTAAAACCTCCGGGTCCAACTGGCAATGTAAGAATAGGTGCTGATATCAACTTCTGCTTTAAAATCTCAAATGATGTCTGACATTCTGCTGACCAAACAAATGGTACATCCTTCCGGGTCAAGCGGGTCATGGGTGCTGAAAGCCTTGCAAAGTCTGACACAAACCTTCTGTAATATTCTGCCAATTCCAAGAAACTCCGCACATCTGCTATGGTCTTGGGTACTGGCCAACTCTCTACTGCTTCTACCTTCTTGGGATCTACTGCTACTCCAGCTCCTGATATGATATGACCCAAAAATGAAATATGATCCGACCAAAATTCACACTTACTGAGCTTGGTATACAACTGGTTCTCTCTCAGAACCTGTAACACTTTTCGGATGTGGTCCTCATGCTCCTCTTCACTAGCTGAGTATACGAGAATGTCATCAAGAAACACAACGACAAACTGGTCTAAGTATGGCATAAAGATGCGATTCATCAAATCCATGAATATTGCTGGAGCATTGGTCAAACCAAACGGTATTACTAAGAACTCATAATGCCCATACTTCGACCTGAACGCTGTCTTGGGAATATCTTCTTTCCGAACCCTCACCTGATGGTACCCTGAACGAAGATCTATTTTGGAGAAAACTCTGGCTTTGCTCAACTGATCAAATAAGTCGTCGATCCTGGGTAATGGGTACTTGTTCTTCACGGTTGCCGCGTTAAGCTTCCTATAGTCAATGCATAATCTGGATGACCCATCCTTCTTCCCCACAAGTACCACTGGTGCTGCCCACGGTGATACGCTAGCTTGGATGAACTTCTTCTCCTTCAATTCCTCTATGTGCTCATATACCTTGGCCTGCTCCGAATCCGCCATTCTGTAAACCCGATCTGATATCGGTTTAGTTCCTGGTGCCAATTCTATGCTGAACTCAATATCTCTAACTGGTGGTAGACCTGGAAGTTCTTCGGGAAATATATCTAGAAATTCTTCAACTACCTTCGGAATCTGAACTTCCTCCATTGCCGTTACTACTCCCTGCTCTGGTTGAGTTGCCTCTGATCTGACTAAGGTGAATCTCTTCATGCCTGGAATATCAAAAGATACACTCCCTCTACGACAATTTATTGTCACATGACTGTCTTTCAGCCAGTCCATGCCTAAGATAACGTCGAAATTTCCAACAGGAAATTCTATCAACCGGGCGGGTAAGGAATGCCCGCAAACTACAACGTTACATGATAAAATAACTCTACTAACTCCTACGAGCCCATTACCAGTGAGTATATTTAACCTCCCTGGCAATGCCTCGAACTCCATTCCTAGTCGTGTCGCAAATCGTACAGATATAAATGAATGGGATGCTCCCGAATCAAACAATGCTACTGCGGGATATGAGGCGACGAGAATGTTACCTGCCACAACATCTCCCGATGCCAATGCCTCCTCCAAGGACAGAGTGAATGCTTGCCCTCGACCTCCTTGCTGATTTCCTTGCTGCGGCCTAGCCTGATGCTGTTGCTGGCCCCTTCCTTGATGATGTTGGGGTGGTCTATGCTGGTGTTGCTGTATTGGCGGCCCCTGCTGCCGAAACATCTGAGCCTGCGGTACTAACGGACGCTGTGCCAACGGCCTTACTGCCACTGCTGGTCCTCGATACTGCCCTGCCCCTGGTGCTGGCAGAGCAGGAAACTGTTGCCCTGGTCCTCCTGCCCTCGAATTCATGGGACATGTGGTAACCCGATGATCTGGATTTCCACATATCAGACACAGTCCATTCAATGTCCGACACACATCTCTAGTGTGTCCCATCTTTCCACAATAAGTGCAGCCCGTCGGGGGTTGCTGGTTCTTCCTCTGTTGCTGTTGCTGCTGCCTGGGTGGTACTGGTCCTCGTATCGCCACATCGTAGATACGAATGCCAGTGGATGGTACTGTTGTTCGGGGCGCTGCTCCCCCTCCTCCTTCAATCTGACTGTGGGATCTCTTCTGACCCCCAGTCCTAGTCGCAAGCCTCTGAATGGTGAGCTCATGCCTTCGAGTTGCTGTCAATACTTCATCAAAAGTCTGGTAATTGTGCCCCCCTATCAATTGCAAGAGTTTAAGATGAAACCCTTGCTGAAACCTCATGGCCCTCTGGCGCTCTGTTGCTACCATCTCTGGGGCGAATCTACTCAATCTGCAGAACTCCGCTGCATAAGCATCTATCGTCTTGCCGGCCTGCCTGAGGTTGATAAACTTCTGTTGTAGCTCAAACTGTGCCACAACCCCATAGTACTTGGTCTTGAATCTTGCTGTGAAATCGTCCCAAGCCACAGGACGTCTGATGCCCACTTCCTCTGATTCCCACCAATCACGTGCGAGATCCTGAAGTAACAACTTCACTAGACCCACACGTTCTTCTGTCGGTACCTTAGCTGCTGTCAGAATAGCTTTAATATCCTTAAGCCATGCATCTGCCGAGATGGCATCCTCCGTACCCTCGAAACGGTGGGGGTTGTACTTGTAAAACCTGGCTGATGCTCCTGAATCAGCCCTCACTCCTCTTTCCAATGCTGTCTGCAATCCTTGGTTGAGTAGCACATTCTGCTCTTGTAGCTGAGTGTGCATGCGTTGCTGGGCCAACATCTGATGTTGCTGAGTAGCCATCATTCCTCTCATGATCTCCAGAACGGCTGGTGTGTCCACTTGGGTAGGTGGAACTGTTGGTGGTGGTGGAACATCCGGATACTGCGATCCAGCTGCTGCTTCCACTATCACTTCTTCCTGGGTAGCCTCCTGAGGTGAGACTGGCCCTTGTTGCTGACCACAGGGTCAGGTTGTCCATGTTGCCCCTACTGTTGCTGCCCAGCTCTGACCGATGCGGACGAAGGGCCCCTAAGAAAAGGGACAAGAGAACAATCAAACAACCGGACACGAAGGATCAATGAAGTCAAAGGATGCCGGAATGTCAAGCAAGGGTTGAGAATAACGAATCATGAGATTAAGGGGGAAACACGTGTGATTGAGACATCCTATAAATCAAACACCCCACAAGTCTGAAATCAGACCTGCATGGGCCACCACTAAAACCTTGTCACGTCCCAGAACCAGAATACTGGAGAGCGGGGGAATGACTCAGCCAGCTACGTATTACGGGTAGATGAATACCGTATAATACGATCAATGCTGTCTAACCAGACGAGGGGGTGCATACTACATAAGGGTCTTACTATGGTCATTTCACATCTATTGTCTCAATCATTCAAGCAAGAAACAGTAATAGAGAACATGTAAGATAAAGCAGCAAGGCGTCCCAAACGCTCAGTCAAAATGTTCTTGAGATCTGGCTTTTCAAAACATAGCCAGATGATATAGCAAGTATACACAATTGTTATCAGCTGCAGTCTGACTTAATTACAATTATGTAAAAGTAAGTACAAGACAATCCGACTAACATGTCGGTGCCAAACGGCTAAGTATAAAGGTAAATAACAAAACGAGCGATGAAGTAAGGAACCCACTCGAGTCCTCCTGCAATCATTCTCCTAGTGTTGACCATCTTGGAGGTAGAAGTAAGCTGGATCCTCGGGGACCGGCTCTAAATCTGGCCATGCAAAACCAGAGAGGTTAGACCTCTAATAGCAAGTACCACAAGGAAGGACGATATGAAGGATTAAACCAGTAAGTAAAAGAATATAATAATATATCTCTGCTTGCTACTAGGATTCACATCACATTACGACACTCCGAACCAACCTTCCAACCAAACAAGGACAGAAGTTGGCCCGTCATGTCCTGACATTCTGATTATCCCAGTTAGGTAACAGAGTAGTACAGTACACAAACAAATCATCTTGATCGGCCAATCAAATTCTACGGCTTACTATTGTGAGTCCCAAGTTATCCTAGAATAATGCAATAAAGATTCCTCAGTTCTTACTATGTGCGAACAAGGCTAGTCTATCCAGTCAATCATGTGCGCCATGCATGAATTAGACGAGTCCTAGCAGGACGCCCGTCAATATACAATATACAATAATAATAAAAGCAGATACTATTCCCTGCCCGTGTGGCAGATTTACATTATCTGTGGGAACCAGCCGGCCCGTCGGGTACTACTCGTTCCAAGGGGGCTGCCATGTAAGAACTCAGAATCTATTCTCTCCATGCAATTATTATTTTATTTAACTTAATAGTCTCTACGTTGAGTGAATTTTCATGCCGTGGATCATGGTCATTCAATGAGTACTTTCGTACGGGGTACGATATGCACAACCCTACAACGATACCAGTGCGGTTAGGTTGCAGGTTTTACATAGCGTAATGCAACAATCAAATCTAACCACGGAGTAATCATGCCTTGACCATAAAGTACACATGCTGGTTTTTGTAAGATAAACGAATAACTAAATAAATAAATAAATAATTTGAAACCTGCATGTGCCTGTATGCCAATATTCGGAATCGGCTAATCGATTGCAATAGTTCATTACATGAACGTGTCTCATTCATTCGTTTTAATAAGACGACTAGCCAGTCTCTTAGTTCTAACTAGGAACGCATGATCAATTTAGTCAAGATAACCATCATTATAAATGGTGACAAGGCATGAAAGTCAATTAGCATTAAATAGGGTCGAGTCTATAACTCTCGAGGTCAAGTTCCAGTCTCACTGGGTATCCATAAACCAATCAAGACGCTGGGCACTAATACACAATCATTAACATGCTATGATTTCAAGTTCATGAAAAAGGCGGAAGGATATAATAAGAGAATTATCATGCTACTATTAGATGAATAACTTATAGAGCAATAGAACCACTAAGGTCAGGAAGTCACGCTGACAAGTCTAGGCTAAGACCATAAGTCACGCAAGAAGTCTCTGCTAAGACCACAAGTCACGCTAAGTCTAGCATGAAGGAGTGAACGTAAAGGAGTACACTCTGGTAAGCGTGGGCGTAAAAAGTGAAGCGTGACAAGTGATTCACGCACGCACGCTCAGCGTGAGGGTGAAAAGTCACGCACGCCAAAGTCACGCACAATGTGATCGTGAAAAGTCACGCACGCAAGCTCAGGGACATGAGCGTGAAAAGTCACGCACGTTGTACAAAGACAGGAGCGTGACTCAAAATTCACGCAGACAACGCGAGCGTGACTGAAAATACACGCACGCAAACGCGAGTGTGACTGAAAATACACGCACGCACAGAGTAGACGTAACTCAAAAGTCACGCAGACACGCACAGACATGAGCGTGACTAAAAATACACGCACGCTCATGAGAACGTTAGCGTGACTAAAATACACGCAACACGTAAAGTCGTGTGCGTGACTGGGCTGATGTTTTACGCGAGCACGTAAGAACGTGTGCGTACAACATCTCCCGAACTCGCCCTATGGAGCCTTTGATCCAGTGCCAGAGAAAATACACGCAAAGTTGGGAGATCAAAAACCCATGACAACCGAGAATATAACAAATTAGATCTAGGAGGAACCAGCCACAGAAATCAAAAACATTAAGAACTAATCTCTCTCAGAATCATGAGAGGAAGGGAAATGAACCACAAAAATGGTTCTCCAAGCAAGAAGCAAGATTGCACTTGCCTTCTCCTGCTGCTGGTAGGTGGTGGAGAGTAATGAGAGGAAGAAGAAGAAGTAATGGTGAGAATGAAGTAATGAGGAGAGAGAAAAAGAGGAAAGCTTTAAATAGGAAGGGGTGGTAGGTGGGAGCTAGTGGGTCGGGTTTAAGGGGAGTCATCCAAGGCCAAACCCGAAAGCAACATAAGGAGGTAAAAGCAGAAAATAAATGCAGGAAAAATACAGGTAATAAAATTGCAGGAAATTAATTAACATAAAAATTTAAAGAGCAGATAATTAATTAACATGAAAATTTAAGAGAATTTAAATACAAACTAATACATGATAAATACTAAATAAATACTCATGAGTTGTACATGTATAAAAATACGCATTTCGGGAACGGGGAGTGACATGGAGATATGGTTGCTTGTACTGCTGGTAACTTGGAAAATTTTGAGTTACATTGGGCTCGTCTTCAAGTATTGGGCACATATCAGTTGGATGCCCTGCTATTAAACAAATCTCACAAGCCATTGTTGTTTGCATGTTACCACCTACAACCATTTGATGAACAAGAGAAGTTAAACTAGCAATTTGTTGTTGAAGAGAAGAAACATTTACCTCGTTAGTGTGCCTAGATGGAAGATCCAACCAAGTGCCAAATTGTTGAAAATTGGTCATCATGTCCTATTAAATTTTTTTTGGCTAATAGAACAAATTATTTTATTACAAGAACGAAATAAAGATCATAAAAGCACAAAAATTAACTAAACTTATTTCCCGACAACGGCGCCAAAATTTGGTGTGCTATCGTAGGCACCCAAAAATAAAACCTTACTCTTAAAATTATATGTAGTAGAGAGAGTAAGGATTGATCCCACGGAGAGTAATTAGTATAAATTTTATGCTATGTGAATAAGGATTGGGGGAGAGAGTTTTGAAAAGAAAATTTAAGAAGAGATAAAGCAATTAAAGTATTAAAATCAATCAAGGAACAAATATTGGTCTCAGTGAACATTCACCATTGAAAATCATAAAATTTGATCATTGATGCAAGCATACATTAAATCATACTTTGAACATTTACCGTTGGAAGTATCTTCCTATCTCTCTTAGACTTAGTTAATCAGATACAAACGACCTAATTAACTTTACTTACTAAATAATCTAAGACAAGCGCTATAGATTTAATCTAGCAATTTCTTAAAGAACAAAGAAATCGATAAAGCAAAATAATAAAAGCACAAGCAGTTGCATTTAATTTTGTCAAACGTTTTTCTTCTAAGATTTAATAAAACAAAGCAGTTTATTAAAGCTTGGTTGCTTCACAAATTAGAAACATCAAACTATTACGGATTTGATATCTAATTTAGCGGTAGATCGAAATGAATAATAAACTAGTAGGCCTCCTTGTAATTAAACAAAACAATCATGAAAGTTGGCATAGAAAAACATTCAATATTCAAAGTATAACTCAAATATATAAAGCAATTTAGATCTCACAAGTTTACTGATTCCAAGGCTTCCGTACACTTCGACCAACAAGACTTCTAGCCGCACATGTTCATCAAAACTTCAAAAAAAAAGTTGGAGAAGAAGAAGAAGAGTTGTGTTGTGTCTTTTTTTCTCATGATTTCTATCCCTTTTATACACCATAAATTAGTTGTGTCAAGCCCACAATATCTCCCCACATATCCTCTAAAAGTTACAACTTCTCAAACCAAATAGAATAAGTCATAGAACAAGTAGGAACATGGTTGTTTTGGTTCCTATTTTTGTTCACAGCATCTTTGACCCAACTTCAAGTCCGATTTCGTCCATGATGCAGCTTGATTTGCGAAAAACACAAAATATAAAAGTTTTAGCCCTATGTCTTAGCTTTCCAAAACTTTTTGAATCACCTTCATTGCTTTTCGGATGAGAAAGTTATGCCCATTTTGGTGAAAGGTGTCAAAACTGTCCAGAATTACATTTTAGCTCCATTTTGCACATAGTGTCTCCAAATTCATCCTACAGCAAAATATAAATATAATGAGTACCTATAGTCATAAAATGAGCATAAAATGATGAACATTAAGGGATAAAAATATAACATTTTACGTTCTCATCAATAACCAAAAAGTGACAAAAACGACAAAAAATGGTAAAAGCGACAAAAATGACAAAAAAGCCATAAAATCAGTAAAAATGACCAAAAAACGACAAAGAATGACTAAAAATCGGTAACAACAACAAAAAAAAAAGCTACAAAAACGATAAAAAATCGCTTAAAACGACAAAAATTGACAAAAAAGACAAAAATTTGGTAAATACGACAAAAATAATCAAAGTGACAAAAAAGACAAAAAATAGGTAAAAACGACAAAAAATCGCTTAAAACGAAAAAAATGGATAAAAACGACAAAAATCGATAAAAACGACAAAAAATAATCAAAAAGTGACAAAAAAGAAAAAAAAAAAAAGAGGGTAAAAACGACAAAAAATTGGTAAAAACGACAAAAAATGACAAAAAAAGCGATAAAAACGAGAAAAAAGGAAAAAAAAAATGTTCAAAATTAATCAAAATTGATCAAAAAAAAAAGAAAAAATTTAGACATTTTTTTTGTCCGGACAAAAAAAAATCCACCTATTCTCAAGGATAGAATTTTCATGTTTTGTGGGTAAACTATTTATACGGATATTTATAATTTTCGGGAATAAATTTTTCATAAGTCAAACAAACATGGTAATAGATTTCCATCTTAAATTTTTTCGGGAATATAAAAAAATATCGCATACCAAACGCCCCTGAGTGTCAATATATTTCTCAGTCGAATTGGCGGAATATGTGCATGCACAGACTTCTTCAATCGCTCTGGCGGAATTCGAACATGTGAAAGCAGTAAATGGTACGATTAATTTTGAGGAATGAAGGGTGATAAGAATGGTAGATTTTTGTATTATATTTATGATGATCTATGGAGTGGTGATAACAGAAAGTTTGGGTAGCCAGCGGTTAGAAATAAAGGGTAGGATTTGTTTATATCAGGCTAAATTAAGGCGGACAAAAGGAATGACGGGGTGCTAGTTTAGAAAATGAAGGTTACAAACAAATCATACCAATTATTTCTAACAGTTTTCTACCCAAATTTTTCTTTATCACCACTCTCTAAATAATCACAAATATATTTTAAAAAAAATATAATATGACGGGGTCTGCTTGGTAATTGTGTTTATTGTTTAAATCGGTTTTGAGGTATTTTTGAAACCGGTCATTTATGAAACCCCTGTTTGTTAATTTTTTTAGACATTAGTTTGGTCTGCTCAACAACTTTCCAAAATGGATGTAATGTAATTTTGTGTGACTTTATAAACACCCCAAATCGATTAATTTTGAATTATTATTATTATTTTATTCTATTTATATTCTCAACAAAAATATATAATTATAACTATTAATACCCTACCATTTTTTTTTTCTTTACCGTAATTTTTTTTTTTTTTTTTTTTTTACATTGCTCTCCTGCTTTCAACCATATGTTTCTATTATTCCATGCGTTGATCAAATATGGACTTCTGACCGTTTTGTTTACATATGGACATATATATATAATTTTATTCATGTAAAAAAATTTCATAACCTGCTCGTTAATAAATTACTAAATATGAGTTGGACTGGTTTAAAAACTGCTATTTAAAACCACAAAAAACTGAATCCTTCAGCTTAAAAACTGATACTCTAAAAATAGCTCATAATTGTTACCCCTACAATTTCCAAGCACACCCTTAAATTTTTTTTAGTAGAATAAAATTTTCTATTGATGAATGGATCTTTTTGTGCATTCACAAATTTATCTGACTTGATTCTAGCTATACGATTCAATGAATTTGGGAGTTCATCGAGGTTGGAAAAGGAGGCTTTATGCATAAGTTCTTCACGTTTTGATAGCTTGATTTTAACACTTCATCAATTATCACCATTCGCCGCTCATGCTTTTATTGTTCAAGTTAATGCTTCATGTTGGGGTTTCTGATCTTGAGTACTAGAATTATAGTCCACCCGGGTACTGCGCTTTCGCTGGATGGCTACTTCTGACGAAAATCGTGCTGCATGGCTGTTTGAGTGGATTTTCGGTTCAGATCATTTTTTTGTTTTAGGGATTTGGAGGTAATGGTTAGCAACCGTTTCTTATTCGTGGACATTATCTTCGTATTAAGGAGGATTATGTACATTATCTTCGTATTAAGGAGGATTATGTCTATCGCGTGCCTCCTATATATATATATCTTCGTATTAAGGAGGATTATGTCTATCGCGTGCCTCCTATATATATATATATATATATATATATATATATATATATATATATATATATATATATATATATATATATATATATATATATATATATATATGTTTTTCTCTGTTCATTAGATGTAGAGATATATACTACTACGTGAGATTTTTGCAATAACCACCTAAGATCCACGAAATGTCGTTCATCGAGTTCGTCACAGAGGTGACAAGGAGTGTTCCAGAAGTTCAATTTTGTCACAGATGTGAAAAGGAGTGTTCATGAAGTTCAATTCATTGAACTTACTGGTTCCTCGAAGTAGATCGTCGATAAGAGACGAATCTTGCTTTGAGCAACGATAATCATTATCAACAATAAGATTATTTTCTGGTTTTTCTTCTTATACTTTTGTAACTGTTCTATTTATTTTCTTGTGGCAAGTTTCAGTTTCTTGAGTCAGTTTGTAAAAGACATTATTTACGTTCAAGTTGTGGTCAAATCTAAGATCGCCATTTGATTGCACAAGTCCATCCATGCTTGTGGCAATCATTTGTGATCTTCGATATTTTAAGTTTTTGTGTCCATCTTTGTAATCCGGACGTGACATTTCAAACTACAATTTCTCTTAACATGTGTTTAAAATCAGATATTACCTATTTTTTTCAGGTGGTATTAAAATAGTTGCGTGACTGAATAAACTACTTGTAGCTAAGATGGACTACATACTTTTATAGATTGAAATGAAGTTTTGCCTAATTGAGGTTGGAATAGGCATGAAGTGTTGCTTCAACGCTCTCTACTTGTAGCTGCTTGATCTTTCGTCAAAATAGCGTGTTTGGCTCTCTTTCCATACCATAAAGGACTTGTTTACAGTCGTTTCTGGTGTGTTTGGTTAGTTCACGGTGCTGTCGTTGATAATATATGTCGCTTTACTAGAACTAGTCTACATGCATGTACTTTGTATGTGTTTAATTAGAATATATTAATGTCAGCTACCGTCTTTTTTAGATGATTATTTATGTTTGTGTGTTTTCTTTTTACCGTGCCAAGGGAGTCGGAATATGAATTTTGTTCTTTTTGTTCATTCTCTATTGAAAATAATAACATTTGAAAAAATGGTAAGGACATAAGAATGTATTAAAATTGGAACATGAAAAATTGTATGAAAAGAGGAGACTTCATAGCAGGGCAAGCTCACGGGAATCCGAGACGAACTTCCTAAATAGAACTCCAATACATAATGTAAACAAAAAATAATAATAAAACAAGTAAATTTAAAAATATTGTAATACCAAGAATTGAACTATGGACCTACTATATGCAAATTTAACATAGTAACCACTACACCATAATTAATATATTTATATTTAAATTAATTTTTTCGGGGGACTTCTGATCTGTGGGTCCTAGGCGATCGTCCTGACTGTCCTATGCCAGGGCTGACCCTGCTTCATAGCATGCAAACTTTATTGTTTGAACTTTTAAACATAAATGACATACAAGCTGACATAATAACATCATATTTCCTCTCAATACTCAATGTATAATTAGTGCTTCATATTCTTATATATTTATTATCTAGTCATCTCTCTTATTCTAAATTACCTTCCTGTTTTTCCTAATTTTAATGATTATAGTAATTAGTAAATGTTGAACAAAAACATATGGAAGAAAAAAAAAAATCATAATAAAGTCCCAACTTTTCGTATAGATTTCTAAGCCGTATGAATAGCAGACATTGATGCATCTACAGTAACCTATCGTGCACTTGTCTTGTCGTTTTTCTTTTTCATTTTCTTTAGAATTTCTCTAATTTCTCTTGATTTATTTCCCCTATTTTTACAATAACTATAAGTGGTAAGGAGACAGTTCATAATCAATTTTTTCTTCCCACCAATTTTTTTTCCCAACATACAAAAGAAAATTTTGGTAAATTTACTCAGTTACCTCTCAATTAATTTGTCTTTTTTTTTATATTGAGAAAATCAAAGATTAAGCAGTAATTTTATATATGTCCACAAACAAACAAAAAAAATTAGTTTTCTTACTGTTAGATTATATTTTTAATGTAAATATGGCCCATAAGTCCAAATGTAGACACTATATATATTGTAACAAACCTTAGCAATGGGAACAAGGCATTATTATTTTCTACATGGTATCAGAGCCTCCAGAAAAAATCCTAGCCGTCCTCAAACTCCGAAATATTTCCATCTTATGCGTCCGCTTCCGCGCCGATCCGCCGATCCGCCGAATACGAGCCTGATCAGAAAGGTTCGCCGCCGACGCCTGAACGCGCTGACCGCGCCGACGCCTGACCGCTCGTGCCGACACCAGACCGCGTTGATCGCGCCGACGCCTGGCCGCTCGCGCCGACACCCGTGTGGACGCCTGACCGCGCCGACGCGTGACCGCTCGCGCTGACGTCTGATCGCACCGACGCCTGATCGCTCGCTTCCGTACCTGTCCACGCTGGTTCGCCGCCGCCGGCCCCTTCACGCGGCCCCCGCGCCTAACAGTGCACCGGCCGGCCCCTTCACGCGGATCCCGCGCCTAACCGATCCCGGCGCCCGACTGCACCGGTCGTCCCCTACGAGCCTGACTGTGGCAGACCCCGCCGCTCGCCTCTCCGCGCCAGATCCGACGTCCCTAATCGCGGCTGATTCGCCGTCGACCCCGTCCATCAGCAGCAGATTCGTCGGAGTTGTACAAAATTTTGTACACCCGACATCCGCTCGCCCCTACGCGCCAGATCCGGTGCCCCTGATCGCGGCTGATTCGCCGCCGACCCCATCTATCAGCGGCCGATTCGTCGGAGTTGTACAAAATTTTTTGTACACCCGACATCCGCGATGGCAGATGATGCTGCGTCCAGCTACTCCGTCGCGACTGGCGGTGGCGGTGCACACAACCCAAATTATCCTAATCCGAAAGATCCATATTTTCTGAGTTCTGCTGATCAACCAGAAAATATCATTACTCCTACTGTTTTTCGTGGACCGAACTATGCTGAGTGGTCTCGGTCGATACGTCTCTCCCTGATCTCTAGGCGAAAGATCATTTTTTTGGAAGGTACTGAAGTCAAACCTGTTAATGATGTTAGTAAATTGCTTGATTGGAGATGCGTGCAAGCGCTATTGGTTCAATGGGTTCTTAATACCATTGATCCATCTCTGAAGAAATCTTTGCCGTACTTTGAGGAGGTTTATCCATTGTGGAACTTGTTGGAGAAAAGATTTGTTGTTAGCAATGGCACTCGAAAACAACAAATTAAGGTGGCTTTGGCTGAGTGCAAACAAACGGCTTCGATGTCTGTGGAAACCTACTTTGAAAATTTGCAGTCTTTGTGGGATGACCAAGCTGATTATTTCCCATTGCCTACTTGTACCTGTGGTGAACTTGCTGCAAAGCTACAGGCTATGAGGGATGAAGACCACTTTCAGGACTTTATGTATGGGCTGAATGCTGAGTTGTGTGGTCATACCCGATATAATCTTCTGGCTCAGGATCCTCAGCCAAGTTTAGATCGGGCATACCAGGCAGTCCGTGAGAAGGAGGATATGCAAAAATTTCAGGTCCAATCCGCTACTGAAGAGGTGTTGGCGCTGGCTATCAAGACTTCACCTCGTCTTTCTACTGCTTCTAATAGTAGAACCTCAGATTCCAGGGATAAATTAGGTATGATCTCTACTCATTGCAAGAAAATAGGTCATGATGTTGCAACTTGCTTTGCCAAGATTGACTATCCAGAGTGGTGGAAGTCTCGTCCTCGGCGTGAGGGCGGACGTGGTACTGGTGGTGGCAGAGGCCCGGTACCACAGCAGATACGTGATGGGGGACGCGGTACTGGTGGCGCAGGGGTTGTTCATCATGTCGCCGCTGCTGGTCATGGTGTCCCTGCTGGTCTTGCTGGAAGTTCGGCAGATATGATGCATAGAGGGTATCCTTCACCACTCTCAGGTGAACAATGGCAGAAACTGCTGATGAGCTTGCTGGGTAACGACAATCCTTCCAAACCTGGTTCTTCAAACTCTGATCGTCTGATGGGTAAGAATTCTTCTGTCACTTAGATATTCGATACTGGGGCTACTCTTCATGCGACAGGTTCTCATGACTGTTTAGTTGATTGCTTTGAGGGCCCTATCTGTCCTGTGATTTTGCCTGAGGGAGCACTATTGAGGCTGTTCTGAGAGACAAGGTATTTTTGACTGCTTCATTAGTGTTGACGGATGTTCTTTATGTTCCGACATTGACTTGCAACTTGATCTCTGTCTCACAATTGATTGGTGCCAGAAATTGTGATATGTTATTTACTCCTGATTTGTGTTTTGTTCAGGACCGAAGTACGAGGATGGTGATTGGAGCAGGTGAACAAAGGGGTGGACTTTACTTCTTGGGGGAGGTTCCAGCTTTTTTGGCTTCGGTGATCCTGGCATGCAAAGAGAGTGATTCTGAGGTTTGGCATAGTAGACTGGGACATCCTTCAGATAAAGTAATGCAGACTTTACCTTTTCTTTCTGGTAGTAGTGTGTTTTCTCATAAGGCTTGTGATATTTGTCATCAAGCTAAACAGACTCGTGATGCTTTTTCTGATAGTAGTAGTCGTGCTATGAGATGCTTTGAACCCGGGCCAAGAGTGGGTTTTCCTTTTGTTTTGCCTACTTTATTGTAAAACTATTCTTTTGAGGCGTTTAGCCGACGAGCACCTATTAGCTCGATGCACTTTTACTTACTGTCTGCCTACGGGCTGTAAACATGATTAACAAATCCTAGGGTTGATCATGTATGACTTAACTCTTGCTAGTCCTAGCATTTTGTACGACTAGCTTCATGATCAGCTGATATGTAATATTTGGGATGCCTTATTATTGTATATTTAATGATCATACATCTTGCGACTTTACTTACTTGCTGTGATTGAGACACTAGGCTTGTTCATGACCATAAGAGACTGTTGGCTTGTAGTAAACCCTCATATATCTAGACAGTCGTGACCGTATATCGAGGTGGTTTCCATTTCAATATACGTAGCTGGCTATGTCTGCCCCCGCTCTCCTGTATTCTGGTTCTGGGGCGTGACAAAAGCTGATTATGATCTTCGTCTTTCTGGTTGGTGTGATTCCGACTAGACAAGTTGTCCCTTGACTCGCCGCTCTGTTACAGGCTGGTTGGTGTTTCTGGGAGGGTCTCCTATTTCTTGGAAGACCAAGAAGCAACCAACTGTTTTCCGATCGTCCGCTGAAGCTGAATACCGATCTCTTGCTGCGCTTGTTTGTGAGTTGAAATGGTTGAAGGAATTATTGGTGTGTTTGGGCGTTCGCCAGGAGTCTGCTATGTCGGTGTATTGTGACAGTCAGTCTGCCCTGCACCTGGTTCAGAACCCGGTATTTCATGAGCGCAGTAAGCATATTGAGGTAAATTTATATTTTGTTCGCGATGCTATTCGTGATGGCACCGTAATAGCCTCGCATGTTCCTACTTCTTCTCAACTGGCTGACATCTTCACCAAGCCCCTTGGAAAGCATGTGTTTGATTCTTTACTTCCCAAGTTGGGCATTTGTGACTTGCATGCTCCAACTTAAGGGGGGTGTTAGATTATATTTGTAATATAAATATGGCCAATAAGCCCAAATGTAGACACTATATATATTGTAACAAACCCTAGCAATAGGAACAAGGCATTATTATTTCCTACACTTACTTTTTGTTTCTTACTTTTTTGTCATCCAAACAATGGTAGGTAAATTAATTTGCTTCTCCTCCATTTTCTTTCCTCTCAAATTTTTCTTTCCCTCTCCCACAAAATTCTCATATATAGTGTTAGTCTCTTTTGTCTATTATTGTACAAGATACATTATTGGTGTAAGTATCATCATGGTTCTGACCTTGTTCCCTGTGACAACCGACATCTAGATAGCCCCATAGTTTGCAGTATTGGTTGATAAGATACGATTTGGTATGTCCCGATCCGATCAATAGATACCGATACTGATCGATATCGATATCAGGGATCTCTTTTTAGTCAATTCAGCAAAAAAAATTGAACAAAATAGCTAATCAGTATGGGTGTAAAAGTATAGCAAGGTTGTAAAAGGAAAAAAAAAACCTTATCTATCGCAGGTAACCTAATCGCGAATGGTGATTACTATTTAATTTAATTCTAAAATTACTTAGAAACAACACATAAAATACTTAAAATTATGTCAAAATATATTTAAAAAGTTCTAAAATTTTAATAATTTATTAATAATATTTTTTACCAAAATATTTGATAAACCATCGATATTGTTGATACCGCGTCGATTCTGATACTTATAGGAAAGATTCGATACTAATTCCGATACTAATAATGTGAACCTTGAAAGAAATTTGAGAAGTCGGTGAGGTGGTTCATGTGGGAAATGAAACTGGGGTTGTAACAAATCTGAGCTATCCCAACAAACAACTATTACTATCCATCTTTGGAGGTCCATTCCTGTAAATCGGGGCGGATGCACTTGAAGTGTCACTACCTGTTTTCAGTATACGTATTTTTTCTACATTATTCATGTACCTGATATCTGTAGCATATGTACATGAATCCTGTATTTATACTTGATTATGGTATGGGATGGTGTCTCGTCGCGGAGAAGGGTGTCACCCCTTGTCCTTGTTTGGTTATAAATATGGTTCGCTGCTTCGATGATGGAATACTGGATCGGGTCGTGATTCAGATTATTTGTTTTGTTTTATTTGCTTATGATCATATGGCATGTCATTCAGATTTAACTAGGATTATGTATTGGTTTAGGGTTAAGATTTAGTAGAGCCACCTGTAATGCCCCACTTCGTACGGTGCATTATCCTGAGTTGTTGACTTTAAAAAGAGTTGCATTAACCTGAAGAAGTATTGATGCAAATTCATACAAGAGTTATGTTGACCCAAGGAATGCATCGAGTCGGATCGATACAAAATATTAAGTTGGCCCGAAAGAAAGCATTGAGTCGATTCAAAAATCTATTA
Source organism: Iris pallida (assembly GCA_029216955.1). NCBI lineage: Eukaryota > Viridiplantae > Streptophyta > Magnoliopsida > Asparagales > Iridaceae > Iris > Iris pallida. Next base: position 12,477,578 of record JANAVB010024600.1, on the reverse strand, counting down.
AATCGAATCGATGCAAAGCATAAGTCCGATCCGAATAAGTGTTGATTTTAGTTGGTTTCATGTGCAAGTTAAGCTTTTACGCTGAATTATAAGAGATTGACATTTTGCAACGGAGTCCGCAAAACTAAAGTATCGCCTCGCAACAGACTGAGGCATGGATACGGTAGGCAAAATCAGTCGAGTAGTTCAATGGAGCATGAAGTGCTCGAATGGCTAAGTTAGAAGAGTTGGTTGTGCAACAAAGTTATGAAATCGAGCCACATCGGCTCAGCAAAACGACAAGACATATCGGCTTAAGGTGGGAGGACTTTGACCCTTCTTTCCTACTCCTTTATGCCTAAGTAAAATGTATCGTTGTATGCTAAGTTAGCCTATCGAGTCCACGGACGTGGCTCGAAGGAGAGAAAATATAGTGCGTGTCAAACACTAAGATAGAACAATTGAATTGGAACGTACATCAAATGTACAAGTTGCCAATGAACATCAAAATTCCACAATGGCGAATACCTCGGTACGCAAGCCATATGAACGTAGGATAATCGTATCGACGTGAGTGCCTTAGTGCACGAGCTATAAAACATTGAATACTCTATCGAGACGTGCCTCAAGTGCACGAGTCGGAAGGAATGAACATAAGTCTAGCACATTGAAAGATCGTGTCGGCCTGCATCAAATGCACGAATCGCGTATCGTTGAATGTTAAGTCGTAGAACATCAAAAGACATACTTTATGTGCGAAGTAAGAAATTATGGCACAAATGCCACATAACTGTCAAATATAGTATGTTGCCTTGAATGTTTGGGACCTTCGGTTGTTCACTTGCATTTTGAATCGAGGCGATAAAACATCAAAAAAAAGAATAAAATGGTACAAAGAATGTGAGAAAGAAAGAAAAAGTAAGAATATTAAAAGAAAGAGAAATGCAAGATGATGTGAAGTCTGAGTTTCAGACTCAAGACTGTGTTTGGTTGTATGAGTAACACGTATTGCATGGTCGAATGGACTTAAGATATTGTCCGTGCACGGGTGTGGTGATATTCTCTCGAATGAGTTATTGGCCGGGACACCGGGACCGTTCGGCCTAGGAGGATTGGATAATCATTGTTGGTGCACATCTTTTGGATATGAATTGTAATCTGCTACTGACGTGTTAAGCCACAATTGATGGTAAGTTCGGCGTCCTTCGGATACTCGACTAGCAACCCGTACGGGGAGGACGTCGGGTTACCTAATTTGAAAAGAGAAATAAATTAGTCCATTCTGGTGCGGAGACGCCAACGACCTTCATATAATTAAAGAACGGTGGACTAAAAGTGCAGGCACACAACGATCATGCACAAAGATCACTTATAAGAACGACGGGCTTATCAAATAAATAGAATTGTTTCGTATACTCTGTTTCTTCCGCTGCTAATATATATACAAATCAAAGATAACTATTTTGAGAACCTGTTATCTTGTCTTGTACGAGTGCAACTCCAGACTCGTACGATATTATGCCCCAACGAGAATGAATGATTCGGCTGAATCGATGCGAAGACGAACGATTCACCGGGTCGGAGCGTGACACTACCAACCCCCACCCCTATAAATATTCTTTTCCACCCTCTCTCTCTCTCTCTCTCTCTCCTCATTCACTCTTTTTTTTCTCCACCAACCCTAGGCAAGTACATCTTGCACTAATAGAGAGACTGCATTTCTTATTTTTATTCTTTTGATTTATTTACATATTTTTAGCCTATATTGTTTATCTTTAGATTCCCTACAAGTCTAGTTGTTGACATTTTTAGTTTTGATGAACGATTTGGGGTAGATCTAAGTTTCCATTATATGCCTTTAGGTTTTTCGATTTTTTGATCTATTAAACCTTAATATTATTGCAAAGCAAATTGTCCCATTTGTAGAGAATTTCATTCTATACAATTTTGACTTTTGAATAATTAGATTTGGAATTGTATTAAGGAATTTAGGGCTAAAACAAGTTTTAAGCTTTTTTTGTTGTCTTTAGGAGGAAGAACAGCCTCCTGCACGTATTTTTAGGCAAAGGCCCCTCTCTGCGCATATTTTGCAGCAGAATCCATTCTTGCATGTATTTTCACGCAAAGATCACTCTTTGCGTATAATTTGTAGCAGAATCCATTCTTGCACGTATTTTTATGCAAAGGCCCTTCACTATGCGTATTTTTGCACAAAATTGCTTCTTATGCATAGTTTTTCATATAAGGTCCTTTTTGTGCATATTTTTGCACAAAATCTCTTCTTGTGCGTATTTTTGCACATAAGACCCATGTTTGTGTGTAAAATTTTGTAGGGACCCCTGCTTGTGTGTAGAATTGCACAAAGGCCTCTGTTCGTACACACAAATTGTCCAGGGACCATCTTTTGTGCCCTAATTGTGTAGAAGCCTCTATTTTGTGTAGATTTTTGTAGAGATCATATTTTTATGCGTAGAAAGACTATCCTTGATTGTTTGATCATGTTCCTGACTCAATTATCAGAACACATGCTGGTACTATTCTAAGTGTGTACTAACATACAATCTAAGTGTGCACTGAGGTGCTATTATACGAGTGCATTGAGGTACGACTCTTCGTGATATGTGATCTTGTATGTTATATGTCAGGACATTCTTGATTCCAGCATAGTCATGGTAAATGGTCAGTAACATTAGCGTGGTATGATGATTGCTTGCTTGATTCATTACACAAAGAATGGATCTATATCTAGGACTCTATGAGCCGATGTGGATTCATACTTAGGATACACGTACTGAGGTATGACATATATGAGAATGACCATGTGACCAAGACATGCGATTCCAAGACCAAGCTAGGGCAAACCTAAGCAACTATAAATGGTAAAAGCATTGTAAGGGAACAGAATCTCGAGATCGTGCATTACAAGCCACCTCCCAAATATTTGTTATGACATGTCGGCTGGCCACCCCAGATACCATATATTCATCGACAATAGTGGAGTGCAATATTTGAAGAGTTTAGACTCTCTTCTTTCTATTTGAGGAATTTCCCCTTTACATTTGGCTCAAATTAAGGGAAAATTCGAGAATAGAGATTTTAGGTTTTACAAATTTGTTATTTAGGTCATGCTAATGATTTAGAACATATGAGTGTACTTTGGGGCAAGTTTGAATCCATTTATAGTACGTATCATGGACGTGTCACTACATATTCGATACGCACGCCAAGTATTTGATAAAATTGCCCAAAAAGCACCCAATGCTATAATTTCAGTTTTAGTCATATTAGAAGTGTAGGCTAAGCTTTGGTAAGTCTATCTAGTGTTTAGAAGAGGATTTGATGTGTTGTGTATTGATTTGGGGCTTGGGATTTATGTGGACTGCTTGTGGCATATGGACAGTATAATATTTTGTGTAGACAGTTTGGCATTTATATGTGTGGACTGTTGATATATATGTTAGTTTTTGTTCCCTAGATCTGTACAGTAATGTACTGATACACATGTTCCTTACCTACATATAGGCTATGTCCCATCTAATGGTTTCTACGTTATTTTGTTAGCAGTCAATTAAGAGATAGGACAGTCCATATTAGTTCAGACATCATCATATTCGTTTAAGTCACTTAATTGTTCAATCTATACCCTGCAATGTATTTGTCCCATTTAGTGGTTCATACATTATGGTAGTATCAGTTCACATGGTGTGGAGGATTTAATCATAGGTTCAGTCCCTATAATTGAGTTCAGTCTGCTGATACTTCTTTGAGTATCAGTCCCATTTTTCTAATCTGTAAAGCCCTATGCTTGATGTATTGTTCAGTCCTTACTCAATTAATGTTTCAGTCCAGTTTGAAGGGGGGATAGTGGCTCGAGTTTTAGCATTATATTCAGTTCATATATATATATATATATATATATATATATATATATATATATATATATATATATCATGTATCAATCCATCTCTTAAACTGTATCGTATTTGTTTAGATTAAAGTTCAGTCCTACTTTAATATTAATTGTTCAGTCCTTGTACTCGAATTCTTCTATCCTCAACTGTTTGGTTCCAGTTTAGGTTCAGTTAGTGTAATGTTGAATGGGGGATTACTTTACCTGTGTTCAGTTCTTACTCATTATTGTTCAGTCCCTTATTTTGTTTTGGTTTCAGTCAAAGGGTATATGAGATAGATGGGGGGGGGCTCAGGTATGCATGTATGATTAGTTCATTTCCCTGCTGAACTTTATACATGTCCCTTTGATCTATATGTATCATTCCCCTAGCTTGAAGTTCAGTCCTATATTTACACTTGTGTTCAGTCATTCATTTATGTTCAGATATTCCTATACTCTTGTTCAATCCCTAAGTCATCATATATTTCAGTCCTCATGAAGACTTTGTGTATCAGTCAGTCCTATTATTTAAGTATCAAACATATTATGTTCAGTCCACATTCAAATGTTCAGTCCTCATCTTCTAAGTTCAGTACCATTATATTGGTTCAGTCCCATTTCCTGTTATGTTCAGTTTGTTTACTACCTTAGTATTTCAGTCCCTTTACCTATCTGTGCATCCCATTATTGGTATCAGTTATAGCATTAGCCATTTTAGTATCAATCCTATTACTTTTAGTAGTAGTTCCTTTTGTAGGCAATGACTGAGATAGGGGAGGCTCTAGTTACGATGTTAGTATCTATCAAAAATTCTTATTATGCATTCCTTATTTGTATCAGTCCACTTTGTTCAGTCCTCATGTAGATGGGAGTGGAGGTTTGGTTCAGATCATTTGTATCAATTGGAAATATATACATGCTCATTTCATATTGACCAGTCACCTCTAAATTGCTCAATTCATTAGTTGCTCTGTCCATTGGATATGGTTCAATTATAGATATGGATCAGTATTGCCATATTTATAATTGCTCAGTCCTCATTTGTTACTCATATATATATGTGTATATGTGAGGGTGGGGGAAAACTTGAAGGGTATAAGCTATAGTTAGCATATAGCAGTAGTATATGTATATTCATATATCAGTTATATATATATATATATATATATATATATATATATATATATATATATATATATATATATATATATATATATATATATATATGAAGTTTAGTAGCTAGGTAAGAGATTTGAGATGTGGTATTGATACCACAATCTAACGTTATGGCCTAGAAACATAAAGTATAGTCCCAATACCCTAGATTTAGACTAAATGAACCAAGTTTGACCTAGAGTGGAACATTGACTAGAGTTGAACTAATTTGACTTCACTGGCCTAGAAGAGGCCGAGCAGCATATAAATGATGCATTTAAATCTATTGTTTACTTTAGAATACTTTGTAACCCTATAAATTCATAATAGGTCTTTCTGAAGCCAGTTCATATAGCAATACACAGTCGTTGCACAGTATATCAGGCAAGTATATTCTCTGATTGTTTTTAACATGATAGTATCTATATTGCCTGCTCTAGAGTGCTTTACTTGATGCTGACATATTGTTAACATGGATTGGTACTATGTGGATCTTGTTAGGAGATGTTATCCCTTATTGGGTACATCGAGTATTCCATGTTCATGTTCATGTACTTTATTATATACATCGTGTACTCCTTGTATTTGTATTATTCATATACTCTCATGTGCTCTTATGTACCCTTATGTGCATACATGTGCTTCATGTGCAAACAAACAATCATGTACGTAACGTGTCATGATCGGATTCATGTGTATTGATTTGGGCGGGGGAATAGAAGTGGTTATGTGATTAAATCCCTTAGTGTAATCATGCGTATGTCGATTATACCCTCATGTATAATTGAGTTACTGTAGAATAATTATGTACAACCTAAACCAATCGCATAACTTTCTTGTGCTCTAAATCACTGGTATTCATTTCTATTTAATATATTCCATATCTTATTCATGTACTCAGTTTTTTATCTGTTCTTCATATTATTTTTTTGTATTTTTTCCAGTATATCATGTATTTTATTCTATTGCGAGTTTTATATTTCCTATCAAGTAATGGAACTGCTTTTAGAGTTATGTACTTCGCTCAAATTCTGACTGGATATATTGATAAAATTTTAGAAAGGGTTTGGAGGATTTCTGTATCACTTATTATGGAGCAGGCTTAGACGACACTTGTGACTTGGATTACCAGGAGGATCCAGCTAGCCTAGAGGAGATACCAGTAATGCCTAGAATACACTGTTCGGACATTTGTCGAGATTTGTCTCCAGCTATCTTCTGAGATAATATATTATTATATATACTCTTTGAGATGTGTTGATAACACTTAGACTTATTTTCAGTTGCTTATATTGTACTTTGATATCTAACTATTTCTATATCGTGCTGTTATTCCTCCTTAGCTATTTGTGATTGAACTGTATCTTTCTGAGATTATCCTCTGTATGAAGAGTATATTTGATAGGTACATTATATTGTGTTTAGTTGTTGTTGAGACCTAGGATAGCGTTCTACCGCAGATACTGTGGCGTAGGTTGGACGTACCTACGATCTCGTGCCCTTTCACTGGGTGCCGATTTTGACACAAACAAACTTTAAAAAGTTGTAGGATTTATTGGCTGCCTGTAAACTGACTTGCTTGTGATCTATTCCTTCTGTTAGTAGCCAAGAACATGGACTGTCGTGATGTATGGTCTAATCAATGTCCTTATTTGGTTGTTGGGTTGAGTAATTCTGCTACGACGTGCTATTAACCAAAGTTGCGACACAGAAGTCTATAACCTGATCAAGATCATAGGACGTTTTTTACCACGGTACTATACGATATCTCTTGTCCTTGTTCGGTGTAGTGATCCCACATTGCCTCGATGATGGAATATATGCCTATATCCATGTTTCGGCCTTATTATGTATAATTGGGTTTTGTCTCATTCATACGTGTTCCTTTGTGGCACTTGCTATTCGGGGCTTGACCAGCTGGTTTTGTTTGGCCAGAGTTCATAGCGGATCCTGAGGATCCAACCTTCTACCCGAACCATAATGCACACTAGGAGCATGGGCGTCGAGGACCATGAGTAGATTTCTTTTCCACCACTCTGGTATTTTTGTACTTGGCATTTAGCCACCGACACCTATTTAGCCGATTGTTCTAGATATTTCATTTTCTTACATAATTTTAATTAAATTAGACTGCAGCTGACTATGATTAGGTACTATTGACTCTCTGTGCTAGCTGACATTCGTAAAGCTAGACCGATGAATCATTTTAATGAAGCGTCTGAGATGTCTTACTGCTTTCTCTTATATGATCATTAATTACTGCTTCTTGCTTTAATTGATTAAGACATAGATGCTCTGTGAGATCATATGAGACTTGATTGTAGCATGCACCTCCTTGTCTCTCGACAGCCACAATCACCGTATGACATCTTCGTACCTCATACGGGATAGCTGGCTATGTCCGTCCCCGTGTTTCGGTAATGGGCGTGACATGAAGCCCACTAGGGGGCGGGTCCCCCATTGATTTTTTTGTATTTTTTCTTTTTCTAATCCAACCGGGCCAACAAACAGAAACTTCACGTGAAGACCAGAGAGGGGAGGGCAGTACAAAGTATGAAAGCTTGTAGAGAACAATTGTGAAATCACTGAAATGTGATTTTTTTATTGTATGAAAATTCATAGAGAACAATATATACCTTTTGTACTAAAAATTAGCCCTTTGTTTGGGTTATTTGTAGTGGTTTATATGTTTAATTTTTAATTTTCTACTTTGTTCCTATACGTTCAATTTTCGGAGACGTTGTCTTCAAACTCCCTTATGAGTGTGCCCTCATTAGAATCTCATCTTGGATCCGCCAATGCCTGTAGAGCAGGCTTATTGGAGTATTTTTCATGTTATAGAATTTTCTTACTTTGGCATGCCATTCAATGGTTTGAATCAGAGTTTTACTAATAGGCTATATACCATCTTTGTGGTTCATTTCTTCCATACTGCTAGTTCTTATCATTGCCATCCTATGATTTGGTGGGTGTGTTTAGACTTTAGATCATATTGAGATGGCATTCTGTGTAAGAGTGTAACTCGTGTATTTTCCATACAGAAGTGTTCATAATAACATCTAGATCTTTCCATACAGAAGCAGATTTCTTGCATCTAGAACAGCATAGTGCTGACTCGAAACTATTGATCGAAGAAAAGATGATTCTGCGTTCATTTTCTTGCATCTTCCATTGTTGGTCATCATCTTGGCTCCAAACTATTATCACTACCTCCAAGTATAAGGCTCGCGCAATAGTAGTATCGATATCTGTATCGGATCCTTTTTCTATGAGTATCGGGATTGACGAAATTGACAATGTTGTTTCGTATCAAAGTATCAAAAAACAAATAATTAATAATAAATTATTAAAATATTTTAAATTTTTTTTATACATTTTGACATAATTTTAGGTATTTTTCTGTTGTTTCTTAATAGTTTTGAAATCTTAAATAAAATAGTAGTCAATTTTGCCTATTGTTTTATGTGAAAGATAAAAAAAAATTCTTTACATATTTTTACAACCTTCTATGCTTTTACAACTTTACTAATTGGTCCTTTTCATTTAATTTTTTGTTGACTTGATTGAAAAAGAAATATCCGATGTCAATATCTATTATAATTTCTTTACCTTTTTCCTTTAGAAATCTACAAACAAAATAAAATAATTTAAATGTCACCGACCTCCGAGGAAGTCGTGCACGTAGCACTGCCCTAAGAGTTAATCCGAGTCTATGTGCAGACTTTGTCCGAATGCTCCTAGTGGTAAAATTCATGCTCCACCGGTATCTCCTTGTCACATATAATGTAGAGAGAGCGACCCGTGACTTAGCTCTGTCCAGAGCAAGGATGAAGAACAACAGAGTTTCGGAATGACAAGAATTCGAGGGAGAGAAATTTTTTCGTAGGAATTTTTAGTATGTAAAAAAAACATTGAGATGGGCCTGAATATATAGGTTGTTCTCCAACGGTTAGGGAATAATGGAGAATAAAAACTAATTAACCAGCCTATTAAAAATTCGAACGTTACACAAAAAATAAATGTGCAACATGTGGTTCATTGAACCTGGACATAATTTAGTGTATCAAACGTTACAAAAACTAAATGAATTATAACGGTCAAAAATTAATGAGCAAAAAGATTTTTAGGGTCTCAGCCCGAACCCGAAGAGGAAATTGAATCAGCATTCGGCACCCACAGATATGGGCATGTACCCGCACCTATTACGCATACCGAACTGAACTGAACCGAGCCGGGCCATGCGGCGGCGACGGCATGCACGTGTATCCCATAGGGCTACCCGAACAAGTCTTCAAAGAAGCAAGGGTAGCAAGACAATATAAGCACACTCATTTCTCATAGTCTAGCCGATGTACTACTATTTGGAAAGGAAACATGAGCTTTTGGAGTTGTGTGTGATTACAAACACACACAGCTAACAATCACCCTCAAAAGGTCAAGTTCCAAATGATAGGAGGAAAGAAAATAAAAAATAAGAGAATTTTTGGGCCGATTTATACTATACATAAATGAGATAGACTACTGTCTTGAATCTCACGTAGTGACTATTGTCTTTGTTTGAAGAAAAGCTTGATGGACTATGCCTTGAATCAGTTTTCTTGAAACAGATTCAGAAAATAGTACACATAGTACGCTAAAGGTACTTAGGTCTATCGGATGGCGTATTTGGTTAGGCATGCGCACTTTTTACGTTAATGAGAGTTGTCTAGGACCGCCATGTCCTATAGTCGCGGCCTTCACGACCTCTCATATAGGTAAGTCCTCAAGGGCTGGTGATAGGAGTCAACCTTGTATATCAATGCTTAGACTTATTAAGAGTTTAAACTCACCCTAGCTATATCACACAGGAACAATGTCATCATAGGGATAGGGTATCCATGTACACATGTATAGCCTCTTAGGCATTTATTTAAGAGAATTTACTCTCTAGGTCAGTGTTCCATAATAGTCACCTAGTCCAACTTATTCCTTTGAACCGACTTCTTGGGATCTCCAGTCAGACTCTGTTGGGTTGCAACTACTGGAGACTAAACTATGAGCTTAACCCTATCCCCCATGATGATTCTATGATCAATGTCCTAGACAGACCCACAAGTGGTCTGCAAGGTTCTTTTCATCTGACTTTATATAGTCAAGAATCACATATTTGCCTAATAGGCTCTTTATCGATTTGAAGCGCAGCTGCAGGTGCCTGTTCATCTTAGCATTCACAGAATCATACTTTAGTAGTTCTGTAACAGACTTATTATCATAATTTATAGAAATAGCAGGAACAGGATGAACAGAAACATGTATATGTATAATAAGATTTCTAAGCCATTCGGCTTTTGTACCAATAGTATCCAAAGCTATCATTTCAGAGTGTATTGTACTCCTGACAATGATAGTTTGTTTACATGATCCCCAGTAGATTGCAGCTCCTAGTAGAAAAAAAACATATCCAGTAGTAGATTTTATATCATGTGAATCAGTTATCCAATTTGCATCTGAGTAACCTTCTATGATATTAGGGTGTCTAGTATAATGAAGTTTATAATCTAGAGTACCCTTAAGATATTTAAATACTCTGTCCAATGCAGTCCAATATGACTGGTTTGGGTTACTAGTATATCTACTTAGTCTTCCAATAATAAATGCAATATCGAGTCTGGTCCTATTTGTTGGCACAATTTATTTTGATAACATTAACAGCATCTTCGTAGTCTAGTTTTTTTTTCTGTATTTCGGCTAACAGAAAATCTTTCAAAGCTCTCCTACAATAAGTTCTATCCATTCAAGCCAAGTCATCAAAGCCATATGGATGTTTCCTAAAAGAAGACTGAAGAAAAGACCAGCGCTCCTTAAAGACGGCTCTCAAAAGATTCAAGATTTTGAGTCTGTACAAGGTCTAGGTTCTTCTGTATAAACACCTAAGGTTGGATGACAAAACATAAAGCTCTTCTATTTTTTTAGTCAAAAATTAATGTCCAAAAGAATGACATACCGACGGTATACCGCTGTGTACCGACGGTATACCGTTTCATGAACCACAAGAATGTTCTGTGACAAACATCGGCTTACCGATGGCATACTACAGTATACCGACAGTATACCGTTTTATGAGCCACAAAATGTTCTGTGATGAATATCGGTATACCGACGACATACAACAGTATACCGACGGTATACCGTTCTGTGAGGTACAAAAATGTTATGTGACGAACTTCGGCATACCGACGGCATACAACAGTATACCGACGGTATACCATTTTGTAAGCCACAAAATTTTCTGTGACGAACATCGGTATACTAACGGCATACCGCTGCATACCGACGGTATACCGCTTTATTTGATTTGATTTTTGAATGGACAAATACTAGGATTAAACTCCCCAACAGATATAATTATTACCGTTACTGTTTCGAACGAAATACCGACTGTATGCCGGTCCATACCGACGGTATGCAGTCTGGGTTATATTCAGGAGCATTAAATGCTACCTACTCTTGGTTTTCTATATAAAGGGATTCCTTCCTTCCATTGAAGGTTATCCGCTTAAGCCATAAATTTCTCAACAACCAAGAGCTCCACCATTACTACTCTACCCAAGCTTTTAATTGTCAACCAATCCAAAAGTGCTAAAGTATTCAAGAGTTGTACTTTTCGATCTTCAAGTGTTAGAAGATCAACAATTCTCTTCCTTTCCTTTTTGAAGTTGACGAGCCTTCGTAAGAAAACTCGTGTGTAAGAAGTTGGCGAGTTCTTCGGATCCAAACTCGTGTTGAAGTTAGCGACTTCTTCGAATCCAAACTCGTGTGTACTATTTACTCAATAGTAGATTTAAGCAGGAGAGAGTTCCGGGACTGGATTGCCTCTAGGGAGGAGACCAGGATACATCGAGTGTTTGATTTTCTCACTCTCTCTTATTTTATTTCAGTGATATAGCTTACTTGTGTTTAGTTTTATTTTATTTCCTTATTCACCCCCCTCTAGGGTTCTACAATTGGTATCAGAGCTTTGTTCTCTTGATTTGGATTTACACCCTTAGAGTGATCCATGGCTACTAACCACAGTGTCAATACATTCCACAATGAGGGACACTCCACAAATAGACCTCCTCTATTTGATGGAACCAACTATAACTATTGGAAGATTAGAATGAGCATTTATCTGAAGTCCATAGATTTCGATTTATGGGACCGTGTGATAAATGGTCTCCCTACTCCTTCCGGAGTTATTGAGGATGTTGTATCTGACACCCTTAGGGATAAACTCACTGAGAATGTCAAGAAGCTTGCTAGTCGAGATGCTAAGACTATGAACGCTCTTTACTGTGCTCTCGATAGCAGTGAATTCAATAGGATCTCTACTTGCAAGACTTCAAATGAAATTTGGAAGTTGCTAGAAGTCACTCACGAGGGAACATCACAAGTAAAAGAATCAAAGATTAGTAGACTCACACAAGAATATAAATCTTTTAAGATGAAACACGATGAGTCTATTACTTGCATGTTTACTCGTTTCGGTGATATCATTAACCCTCTTTCTCCTCTTGGTAAGGAATATCCTGCTCATGAAAAGATTAGAAAAATTCTCAGAGGATTGACTAAAGGATGGAGTCTAAAACTACCGCTATCATTGAAGGGAACGACTTAACAACCATGAACCTTGAGACCCTCATGGGGAAGCTTATGACTCATGAACTTGACATAAAAGATTAGGAGGAATCATCCATGCAAGAAAAGGAGAAGGAGAAGGCCAAAGAAAAAAAGAAGTCTTTGGCTCTCAAGGTTACAAAATCCTACTTAAAGGATAGCTCCGACGATAACGAGTCGGATGATGATGAAGAAATAGCTCTTACCGCAAAGCATTTTTGAAAGTTTCTCAAGTTCAACAAAGCCAACCGCTTTAGACGGGACAACGATAAAGATCATGCTTGCTACCAATGCAGGAGACCCGGTCACATCAAGAGAGATTTCTCTATGACAAGAAAATACTGTAAGTACGAGAAGTCTAACAAAGGAAGCTCTTCCTCCATAAAATACGCCAACACTAGCATCTCGTGTGAAAGTGATGCTAGCATTTCAAACAACGACAAAGAATACAAACACAATGCAAATATTTGTCTCATTGCAACCGATGAGGTACTCGATGATCTCTCTTTGAATACTCTCACTTATGATGACTTGGAAAATGCTATTCTTGAACTACACGAAGAACACAAAGGTGTTAGAAATAAGTACAAGAAATCACTAAAAGAGGTTGATGCACTCAAACTTGAAGTAGAAAGACTCTCCAACATCATTATTGATATAAAAGAAAAATCTCCTGCCTCAGACACGGATGAGATAGAATCTTTGCGACTCAAGTTACAAGAGTCTCAAGTTATCATTGAGAAAAAGGATGATGAGATTCAATCCCTCAGAAGGGCTTATAATTTTGCTATGCATAAAGTTCAAGCTACAAATAGAAGAGAATATGATACTTCTACTAAGTATAATGTTCTTTTTGTGCAGGGTAAGAAACTAGTTGATAAGAATACTACTCGCACACATGCTCCAAGCCACGCCTACACTCATCATAATACTAGTCACAATTCTTACATGAACAAGAACACTACACACAGGTCCTTTCCTAACATAAGGAAAGGACCCTTTGTTAAGAAGAACACCTCACATTATGCCTTATATTATCATCATCATAACACTCATGATAGAACTCCTTGCACTAAAGCTTCACATGTGCATAACACTTATACATTCTCTTCTAAATCTTCCATGATGTGCAACTATTGTGGTTTACTTGGACATACTTCTAATTATTGTCTAACAAGGAAATAAGTTGATATGAAAGTTTATAAATGGGTTCCTAAGACTAACAATCAAGGACCCAAACAATCATGGGTATCAAAATGTTCATTTTCAACTTATGTTGTAGGTAAAGAATCCTTCTCATGCTAGAAGCAAGTGGATCCTCGATAGCGGTTGCTCACGGCACATGACCGGTGATGCTTCACTTTTTACAACGCTATCGATGAAGAAAGAAAGACATGTATCCTTTGGTAACAATCTAAAAGGCCACATCATAGAAAATGGTAATATCAATTCCCCTCCTTATCCTTGTATTAAGAATGTTTGTCTTATTACAAATCTCAAACACAATCTTCTCAGTATTAGTCATTTTACGGATAATGGTTATGATGTTAAGTTTGTTAAACTCAAATGCTTCATTACCGATAGCTCTAGTGGATCTACAGTGTATGAAGGCATTAGAGAAAATAATATCTATGTTCTCTATCTTGTTAAAGGTACTAACAATGACAGGTGCTTAGTTGCAAAGAACGATAAAAGTTGGCTTTGGCACATGAGGCTCGGACACGCCAAAATAGATACCATCTCCCGTCTTGCAACCAAGAAGCTTGTACGAGGACTTCCAAGTATCTCCTTCAAAAAGGATATGGTATGTGAAGAATGTGAGAAAAGTAAGTTGGCCAAGTCATCCTTCAAATCCATCAACTATGTGAGTACCACTAGGCCAGTTCAACTTATTCATATGGATTTATTTGGTCCTAGTAGAGTAGCTAGTCTTGGAGGCAAACTTTATGCTTTTGTTTTGGTTGATGATTTTTCGAGATTTACTTGGGTCATTTTTCTTGCTAGTAAAAGTGATACTTTTCGTGAATTTGTTGCATTTTGTAAACGTGTTCAAAATGAGAAAGGCATTTCTATTAACAAGATTAGAAGTGATCATGGAGGAGAATTTGACAATGTCGATTTTAAAAAATTTTGTGAAAAGAATGGTTTTGGTCATGATTTTGCTTGTCCACGAACTCCTCAACAAAATGGTGTTGTGGAAAGAAAGAATAGAACCCTTGGCGATATGGCCTGGGTTATGTTAAATCAATATAAGCTTCCCCAATACTTTTGGGTTGAAGCCGTAAACACGGCATGTCATGTTATAAATAGGGTCTTGATTAGACCTATTTCTAAAAAGACTCCTTATGAGCTTTGGTTTGACAAAATTCCCTCTATTGAGTATTTTAAAGTTTTCGGATGCAAATATTTTATTTTGAATACCAAGGACAACCTAGGCCAGTTTGAAGAAAAAACTTATGAAGGTATTTTCCTTGGCTACTCAATACATAGTAAAGGTTTTCGTGTCTTTAATAGAAGAAGTCTCGTTGTCGAAGAGTCAATTAATGTCTCTTTTGATGAACTTAACTCTTCTACATCCTCCTCATCCAATGATATTGATGACATCTCTTTTGGTTTGGAGAACTCTTCTATTGGAGATCCTCGTCCTTCTTCATCTAATAATAAAATTGTGACCCCTCCAATAAAAGATTCTCCACCACTCGAGCCTCCTCAAGAGGATCTCCCAAAGGAATGGAGATTTGTCCCTAATCATCCTAAGGAGCTTATCATTGGTGATCCTTCATCCCGTGTCAGCACTAAATCCTCTACTCGTGATCTTTGTGCAAACGTGGCTTTTATTTCTCAAATAGAGCCTAAAAATATTAATGATGCTTTTCATGATGAATTTTGGATGATAGCGATGCAAGAAGAGCTAAATCAATTTGAGCGAAACAAGGTTCGGGAACTTGTCCCTAAACCTAACAACCACCCCATTATTGGAACTAAATGGGTGTTTCGTAATAAACTTAATGAAGATGGATTAGTGACTCGTAACAAAGCCTGATTGGTTGCTCAAGGCTATAACCAAGAGGAAGGCATTGACTACGATGAAACCTATGCTCCGGTTGCTCGTCTTGAATCCATTCGCATGCTATGTGCTTTTGCTTGCTTTAATGATTTCAAACTTTTTTAAATGGATGTTAAAAGTGCTTTTTCTAAATGGCATTATTAAAGAGGAAGTTTATGTTAAGCAACCTCCTGGCTTTGAAGATTTTCAATTTCCTCATCACGTCTTCAAACTACACAAAGCCCTTTATGGCCTCAAACAAGCTCCTCGTGCTTGGTATGAGCACCTTAGTTCCTTCCTTATATCTCACAATTTTTCTAAAGACAAAGTCGACACCACACTTTTTATCAAATCCCTTAATGGCACACTCTTATTAGTATAAATTTATGTCGATAACATTATCTTTGGTTCCACTAACAATGCACTCTGTGTAGAATTTGCTAAAGTAATGCAGGATGAATTTGAAATGAACTTGAAGGGAGAACTATCATTCTTTTTGGGCTTGCAAATCAAACAAGGACCCAAAGGAACCTTCATCAATCAAGCCAAATATACAAAGGATCTCCTCAAACGCTTCGAACTTGACTCATCCAAATCAATGAGTACTCCTATGGCAACAACGACAAAACTTGATAATGATGAAGATGGCACTTCGGTCGAAATTCGTAAGTATCGAGGTATGATCGGTAGCTTACTCTATCTAACTTCTAGTCGACCTGATATCATGTTTAGTGTTTGTCTTTGTGCACGATACCAAGCAAATCCAAAGGAATCGCACTTATGTGCTATAAAGCATATTTTTCAATATCTTAAAGGTACCATTAATATGGGACTTTGGTATCTAAAATCTTCATCCTTTGAGCTTTACGGCTTCTCGGATGCAGATTTTGTCGGATACAAAATTGACCGAAAAAGTACTAGCAGCACATGTCAATTCTTTGGAAAATCCTTGGTATCGTGGTTTAGTATGAAACATAATTCTGTTGCTCTTTCAACCACTGAGGCCGAGTATATAGCGGCCGAATGCTGTTGTGCACAAATTCTTTGGATGTCACAAACACTTGTAGACTATGACATTTCTTTAAATGTGATAATACTAGCTCGATAAATCTTATGAAAAATTCGATTTGTCACTCCCGTACGAAGCATATTGAGATTAGACCCCATTTTCTTCGTGACCATCAACAAAAGGGAGATATTCACCTTGATTTTATTGACACTACTTATCAATTGTCCGATATTTTCACCAAAGCACTTCCGGATGATCGTTTCGTCTTTCTCTGCCAAAAATTAGGCATCATTCATTTTGACTCTTAGCTCCCCTCAAACGGCACACCGTCGACATACAACGGCAGACCGATTTGTGTTCAGAATTATCTTCTATACACAAAATCGGTATACCGCTGGCTTACACCGGTATGCCGACGGCATGCCGTTTGACGCGGACACAGCCTGTCAACTCTGCCTTGGGCCCCACTAAATCTTCCACCTTCTTTTTCAAACCTATCTCATTAACTACCCATCCTATCACATCATATCCCTCATTAATTTCCATCCCATCCCATCCCTTCAACTCCCTTCATTAATTATATTCATCATCTCTATTTTCAAAAACTTCCCTCATTCACTACATTCATCAATTCTCTTCTATTTTCAAAACTCTCCCAACCCCTTCAAATTTCTCTTCTTCTTTTAAAAACCCCAACTTCTTCTTCTTCCTCCTCTTCATTCTTCATCACTTCTCCATCATCCTTCTACCATCAACCCTAATAGCCACTCACAAACGTCCTCGCTCCTACACCTCAGTTTCGAATCCGTTCACTCCGGTGCCCCTTCCAAATGGCACCTATGATCCGAAAATTTTCACCTCCACCCTAGCTGCCGATGCTTGGTTCCAACATTTTGCAACCACGCCGTCTTCAAGGGCAAGGCCATCAACTGGAATATTTTCTCCAGCCATCTCTCCCTCTTTCAGACGGCCGGCCTCTCATCTCTGTTGCGTCTTCAAGTGCCCGCCTACCCGGCAGCGGTACGCCTATTCTACTGCAATCTCATTCCCAATCTCCAAAACAACGCCATAGAGACCATGGTCAATGATCGCCACTTTTGCCTCACGGCTCGCGACATAGCAGAGATTCTCAAAGTACCAAATCGAGGAGATGCTCTGCCGACCTTGGCCGGTCTCTATCATTCTGCCGAAGTCTTCTTTGATGAGTTCTGCGGCATCATTTGCAAGGGACCCAATCCTCCGACCATTTTGCCCCTCTCAAAGCAGTTGGAGCCTTTCTACTATGAGCTCCATCGGATTATCTGCCACACCCTCTACCCCAAGGTCGGCAACTACGATGCGATCACCAATGACGCACTCGTCTGCATGTATTACCTGTACTCCAAGAAGACTTGGTCATTTTCTAAGACTCTTCTCAATGTGTTCTTCTCTGTCCTGCCAGCGGGGAAGTAATCCCTCAATTATGGCACTTTCATCACCTTTATCCTTGAGGCAAAGAATGTGGATCTCTCACTCTGCCAGTTGGACGACGTTCCCTCCTTTCTTGCTATTTCCCGCTCTGTCCCTGGTGTATCAGCGTCTCGTATGAAATAACGTGTAGTCAACTCTAGAGGGGAGTGAATAAAGTTTGTGTCGATAATTACCAAATAAAAATTAACTCTATATCACCTCCACAAAACAACTATCAAGATAGTAAATAAATCACAGAGAAAAGCGAAAATAAATAAAGATCAGGAGAGCATATGCTAACACAATAATTTTAACCTGGTTTTCCTCGTGGAGGACTAGTCCAGGCCTGAGAACTCTAGCTCAGGATTGAAATCCACTATTTGTGAAATAGTGTACAACCACGTGCCTTTACTCAGAAGAGCACGCCAACTTCTTACAGATTCGCAGGTGGCAAAACTTGAAATTGTCCAAGTGACTTTTTTTCACTCTTGCACACAACTTCTAGCTGATATCGTACTGTGCACCTTGGGCTAAGGAGAGTTGTGGCTTAGGAGATATGGAAGAATGAGTCTTGGGGTAGTAGAGATTAGAAAGCTTGAATATTTAAAGGTGGGAGATAGAAAGATGATATAAAATAAGAGAAATCAAGCCTTATTTATACTACTCTGGGGAGGCAGAGTTCGGCCTGAATTCTGCCCCAAGAATTCAAATTTTTGAACGTTGGACAGCTTGTACCAAGCAGGCCCTAAAAATTAGGGTACTGGAAATCAGGGGACAGAGTTCGGCCCGAACTTTGTGTGGGGGCAGAGTTCGGCCTGAACTCTGCCTCCTAGGTGGCAGAATGGTTTTTGGGCTTTTGGGCTTGGTGGAGCTTGGGCTTGGTTCAGGGATTGGTCTGTTTGTATGGTAGAGCTTGGAGAGATATGTTTAGGGGTTGAGATGACACAGTGCGACTCAATTTACACATTCTCCTAGACTCAATAAATTGAAGATTACAGACTTGGAACAAATAGAAAAACGAAGAGCCCTTTTATGATGCCTTTCTTCTGAATATTTGAGCAGACCTGAGGACGTCTTTTTTCTTGATAGCAGTCGTCCAAAGATAAGCAGATCTGGAAATCTGAATACTTTTCGGGAGCTTCGCCCCCGAACCCACGACGGGGGGTGCTGCCCCTCTACCCCTGTTCGCTGACCGGGCAGCGGAACCACCGATACGAGGCCCCAGATAGGTCGCTAGGCGGTTCGAAAAAATCTCTTTGTATGACGTCGTCTTTGGTCCATCATTAATTCTTTATTGTCTATGTCCTGGTTTGATCATGCTTACTGCATGTCTACAAATACATATTAGGCGAGCAAAATATATTGCAGTACGATACAAGCATGGCAATATGATATAGGACAATTAGGACAATGCTAAGTTTAAGTAGCAACATTATAGTGAGTATATGAATATTAGTGACATCATTATGTTAAATTTTAACTAATTAGCCATATTCAAAAACACGATATAATCATTGGGCTAACATCGTGCGTCTTCCTCCTATGACCCGTCGTCCGCTTCTCCTGCGGTGCCATCTTTTGCGCCTCCTCCATCCGGCCGTTTCATGCTGCTGAGCCAGCAGCATTTTAACATACCCATGGCTCAGGTGGAGGAGCAGATGAGGGCCAACACCCGCGGCCTTGGAAATCTTATCCAGAGCCGCTTCCATAACCAGGCTTACTTCATCCAGTGGACTCTCCAGGACCGGAATGCCTATCTGGATCTTAACCTTCAGGATCCTCAATACCAAGGCTCATGCTTCTCTGACCCCAATGCCTACGGTTTTATGTACCCGGATGGCGTAGATCCTTTTGGTGCTTTTCACGATGCTCAGGATGGGGAGGATGATGATCCAGCGGATGAGTAGTTGCGTCCTCCTGTTGGTGGTGGTCGAATAAATTTGGTGTCGTCTTAGTGTTTGTCCTTTGAGGTCCTTCAGAGACCATTAATATGTTTTTATGTCATGTGTGGTCCTACGGGGACTGTTTTTATGTTTTGCTATGTCTTGTCTCACTCTCGTGAAGGAGAGTTTTATCTATTTTTTATGTAGTATCAAGCATGTGCCCTCTTTCAAAATCTAATATATGCATGCTTTTGTTCCTTATCAAGCTTTCATTATTTATCGCTGTATTTTTTACTACTTATTTTCCATCTTTGACTAAGTGACAAAGGAGGAGAAAACATATTGAGGGGGAGTCGTCTACCTACGGGGGAGTCACTCCCTGAAGATGTTATCTCTCTATTTTGTCAATTAACAAACTGGGAGAGATTGTTGGCACAGTTTATTTTGATAATATTAATAGCATCTTCGTAGCCTAGTTTTTCTCTGTATTTTAGCTAACAGAAAATCTTTCAAAGCTCTCCTACAATAAGTTCTGTCCATTCAAGCCGAGTCATCAAAGCCTTATGGATGTTTCCTAAAAGAAGACTGAAGAAAAGACCAGCGCTCCTTAAAGACGGCTCTCAAAAGATTCAAGATTTCGAGTCTGTACAAGGTCTAGGTTCTTCTGTATAAATACCTAAGGTTGGATGACAAAACATAAAGCTCTTCTATTTTTCAGTCAAAAATTAATGTCCAAAAGAACGGCATACCGACAGTATACCGTTGTGTACCGACGGTATACCGTTTCATGAGCCACAAGAATGTTTAGTGAAAAATATTGGCGTACCGACGGCATACTACAGTATACCAACGGTATATCGTTTTGTGAGCCACAAAATGTTCTATGATAAATATCGGCATACCGACGACATACAACAGTATACCGACGGTATACCGTCCTGTGAGCCACAAAAATGTTCTGTGACGAACTTCGGCATACCGACGGAATACAACAGTATACCGATAGTATACCATTTTGTAAGCCACAAAATGTTCTGTGACGAACATCGGTATACCGACGGCATACCGCTGCATACTGATGGTATACCGCTTTATCTAATTTGATTTTTGAATGGACAAATACTAACATTAAATGCTCCCCAACGGATAATTATTACCATTACTGTTCCGAACGGAATACCGACGGTATGCCAGTCCATACCGACGGTATGCCGTCTGGGTTATATTCAGGAGCATTAAATGCTATCTACTCTTGATTTTCTATATAAAGGGATTCCTTTCTTCCATTGAAGGTTATCCACTTAAGCCATAAATTTCTCAACAACCAATAGCTCCACCATTACTACTCTACCCAAGCTTTTGATTGTCATCTAATCCAAAAGTGCTAGAGTATTCAAGAGTTGTACTTTTCGATCTTCAAGTGTTAGAAGATCAACAGTTCTCTTTATTTCCTTTTTGAAGTTGACGAGCCTTCGTAAGAAAACTCGTGTGTAAGAAGTTGGCGAGTTCTTCGAATCCAAACTCATGTTGAAGTTGGCGAGTTCTTCGGAACCAAACTCGTGTGTACTATTTACTCAATAGTGGATTTAAGCCGGAGAGAGTTCCGGGACTGGATTGCCTCTAGGGAGGAGACCAGGATACATCGAGTGTTTGATTTTCTCACTCTCTCTTATTTTATTTCAGTGATATAGCTTACTTGTGTTTAGTTTTATTTTATTTTCCTATTCACCCCCCTCTAGGGTTCTATACTATTTATTATATACATAAGGGATCCTATCATTTGTGAATTTCTATGTTGTTCTATAGGTGATCCTTCATTCTTCTTAAGAACAACATTACTATCATAAGAAGCAAGGGCAGGTTTTTTCGTCAAAATACTCAAACTTTTTTGGCATTTTCTCTATTGCATGTGCTAAGGACAGAGTATAGTCTCTTTGCATTTGGATACTTGTATTCCTAGGATCAGGTTTGCTTTACCTATGTCTTTAATATCAAACTGGTTAGATCAATAATTCTTAATGTTATTTATCAATTCTAGAGAAGATCCTAGAATGAGGATATCATTAACATACAAACATAAGATGACACAACTTCTATTTGTATTTTTAGAATACAAACATTTGTCATATTCATTTGGCACAAACCAAATTCTAAAATGACTTTGTCAAATTTGTTGTGCCATTGCTTGGGAGCCTTCTTTAGGCCATAAAGAGATTTTACTAATCTATAAACCTTCTTTTCTTGACCTTTAGCACTTCTGGTTGCTCCATATATATTTTTTCTTCTAAATCTCAATTTAGAAATGCTATCTTTACATCCATTTGATGGATCAGTATATCATGAATGGAAGTTAAGACTAGAAGGGTTCTAATAGAAGTGATCCGAGCTACAGGAGAATAGGTATCAAAGTAGTCTAATCCCTTTTTCTGGGTAGAACCTTTGGCTACTAGTCTAGCCTTGTATTTCTCTATGGTATCATCGACTCTAAGTTTCTTTTTGAAGATCCACTTGTAACGCCCCAGTCCCAAAATATGTAGGACTATGATACGTATACATTCCAGCTACGCATCGAGAGGACTCCAGTCCAACTCGAATACGTATAAGCTGTCTGGTTATTCTAGACCAACTATATCTCAATCTATGAAATATCGGTAACAATGACGAATCAAGTGCAGTAAGGCTGATCATACCATAATACAATAATTCTAGAATAGATAAATATGTTAGAGTGGATCCCCAATAACACATTTATCATGAACAAGCTAGAAGAAAGTAGAAGCTTATACAAGACTAGGCTATAATGCAGCAAGAATCAAATATATGACAAAATCTAAATACGAAAGAGAAAGATAAAAACATCAACTAAATATACCTGCAGTCTTGGTGTAATAATCATCCTCCATCAGTGTACCATACCTTCATCTAATACCTGGAGAGATCATCTGGTCCTCAGGGGACTAGCAAGACACATAATATACATGACTACTGTACAGTAAAAAACATGCAAGAAAATAGGAATAACCAGTAGAGAAAGAATAACATATAAAGGAACTATATGAATGGTGACATGTCATGAAAATATAATATTAATCATGGCTATAGGTGCATGTGATAAAACCGCAGCTCGGAGAGGCACTAACAGTCCTATAACAGGTGGTCTATCATAGCCCGGGGAGGCACTAACAAAAGAGGTATAGCCATTGCTAATAAAATATTCTCTCCTAAGTTACTAGGAAGTCAAGTCTATCTAGTCATATCCAAGTCAAGTACGGGTCAAGCAGGTCAGAAAAACATGGCACAGGCATAGTACTACTATCACTAGACATGAACAAGATAGGAAAGATAGAACAAGTAAAATGGAAAGAAAAATAACAATCTACGTGTACGTGAAACTAGAAAATAACCATAACATGAAGTGAGAGAAATACGTAACCAAGCAAGAAAGAATGGAACTATAGAAAAGCATGTAAATATTGTAAAGTTTGGCAAGGTGTACTTGTCTAGAGTTTTGTCCAATCTGTACGGAGAGTGCAGAACCAAAATCTCCCGAACCATCTATGAACGAATGAATCATACTCCATGCAATATCTACCAACCCAAATCATAAACAAATTACATTATTTACTAAATACAATTATGACTAACCACTCCTAGCTAAAAATTTTGGATCGTTCTAAGTCGTGTAATACCTACATAAACCATTTTATTAATCAAACCACATAGAGCTAGGTTATACTAATCTCTATGATCACTATTCGTTAATATTATGGATTACAAACTCTAGGTTCAAATATTACGTTTGTATCTCGTAATTCATACACGAAACCTATACCACATGAATCGAGACAAGACGATTAACCACAAGGTTAACAATCTTGTCTTGGCGATCCATACGATCGCTTTGTCAATTTCAGCAATGTGAGATCACTGGAATTGACGGATCTCAGTTCGACACTCGAATTTTGAAATACGAACATAATATAAATTAATAAATTACTGTATATGTACTTACCATATATAAACCTTAATAATATTTATACCAAAACTAGTCATATTGACTACTCTATTTAATATAACATGTACAATATTAAATCTACATATAAAAGTAATATATTATTAACATAAAATATCACTTTTAATTCTGAAAAATATTTATAAATATTATATAATAATAAAAAATTTATTTTATACATAGAAAAATATCTGTACAAGATTTGTATTGATTTTACAACCTTATTCCTAGACTTGGTTTGCGATTTGAGGTCCAAAACAATAAATATTTAAAATATTAAATTCTATAAAAATTCTAAAAATTAGTTAAAATAGTATTTATAATGTTAAAAGTTGCACAACATAAAGTTCAATATGGTTTCATGGAGTTTTGACACTTTTGGACACAAGGAAAGCAAAAAATTTCGGAGTTCGGTGACACGGCAAATATCATAAAATTTTAAAAATAGCAAATGGATGTGAAACCTATCCTACAGATATGCGTCAGAAAGGTATTGATATCTAGATTCTGAATAAAAATATAAGAAGGTTAGAAACTGACCTTCGATAGGTAAAAAATAGCTCGCAACCAGATTCGTCAGTTCTGGACATCCTATCGTAGAATCGATGCCACAGGCAAACCGTTTGGAACTGGGGGATCCGACGTTCATAGGTTGGATTAGACACACAAAGGTAACTCTCAGATTTTGTTTGAAGTAAAACGGATGAGAAAAATTTGATGAAATCTTATCTATAAGTTGACTAACCTGCTGTGACGAATTCAATACTAATTCGGTCGACTTCGGGTGCCTTCCGCGCCTCATATCGATCAAATTAGGGATTGAGGCTCCTTGGAAAGGTACCAGGGTGTTAGGGGGTGTCCTAGGGTTGAGATGAAGGTGGTAGGAGGGTTGGAAGAGGTCGGGTTGATGAGTTTTTGTGGGGTATAGAAAGAAAAGTGCGAAAATGGAAAAGAAATTGGAGGGTTTTAATAGAGAAATATATACAAAGTGTACGTAAATCCTAGATAGGAGAGATTCATGTATGGGGAAAGAAGTTGGGGTGGAGTAGGATTTGGTTTGGTGGGATTTGATTGCATATTTTGAAAGATACACCATTTATATCTCCTAGGATTTAAATTGGTTCCAAAATAGGAAAGTTGTTATATGATTTGATTTAAATTAGATTTGATTAATGTGGCTGCATATTAATCCAAAAAAATTAATCTAAGATATGTCTAATAGGTAGGATACCTTAGGATAGGCTCCACGGGTCCCTAGTTGGACTAGTTTTGGATCGGTAGAATTTTTGTGATCAATTTGAGTCCAATATGTCTATAGTTTCGACTTGTGTGCCACTTAAGATAAACTAGCACATGGGAACTCAATTGAGTGGCACACCAATGACATGTGCATAGTCGGCTCGAAATAGATCAAAATCATATATTAGGTCAAATAATTTGGATCGAAGTTGGACCTTAATTGCTAATTGGAAAGCTAGTCAAATTTTACGGTATAGACTAAAATGACTATTTTATCCCTAAAGTTGTACATAAAAAATATAGCACAAGGGAACACGTTTGGATGGGACATGATATATGAAACTGAAGGTGGACTCGTCTAGAATACAATGATGGGGATAAATTTGAGAAATTTATAATTATTGTACTTCAAAAATCAAAACTACGAAAAAGTACATCTATAGTCATAATTAAAAATAAAAATCTAATTTAATAAATAGAAAACATATAAAATAAGTATAGAAATAATTCTGAAAAAAATTAGGGTCTTTACACCACTTACAATCTATGGATTTACTACCTAATGCTAGATTTGGTAAAAACCAAGTATTATTCTCCATAACGGAGTTATACTCATTGTTAATAGATTCTTTCCAGAAAGGGACATCGGGAGAAGATATAGTTTCTTCATAAGTTGAGGGATCATCCTCTATAAAAAATGTGAAGAATCATTCTCCTAATTTTTTTTCAATTCTTTCTCTTTTACTGCTTCTATGTTATATATCTTGTTCTGGTTGAGAACTTGATATTTAAACATGAGAACTAGTAGATGGAGTAAGAGAAGGGTTGGAGGAAGATGAAGAAGTTCGATCCTTAAAGAAAAATAAATTCTCAAAGTAAACTGCATCTCTAGCTTCTATAATTGTGTTATTAGACATTTCATTTACTTCAGAATGAGTTACAAGAAATCTATTGACATTACTATCTAGGGCATATCCTATGAGCATAACATCAACAGTCTTAGGTCCTATCTTTCTCTTTTTGGGTTCAAAAATTCCTACCTTAGCCAGACATCCCCAAACTTTAAGGTAATTAATCCTAGGGGTTCGACCTTTTCATAACTCATATGGTGTCTTATCATTAGTCTTACTGGGTATTCTGATAAGGATATAACATACTGACAACAAGGCTTCTCCCCACAGATTATCAGGGATACCTAAACTGAGAAGCATTGCATTTATCATGTCTAACAGAGTGCGATTCTTTCTTTCAGTAACTCCGTTGGACTGTGGTGAATAAGGAGCAGTTACCTTATGATTATTTCATGTTTTTCAAAGAAATTAGTAATTTCATTTGAGGTATACTCTCCACCATGATCTGATCTAAGAATTTTAATCCTTCTATCTAACTGGTTCTTAGCTTCAGACCTATAGACCTTGAATATGTCTAGAACTTTAACTTTGATTTTAAGAAGGTAGGTGTAACAATACTTTGAATGATCATCTATAAAAGTGACAAAGTATTTCCTATCGTCTCGAGTCAAAATCCTATTTGAATGGCAAACATCATTATAGATAAGTTCCAGAAGTTCAGAATTCCTATGGACAGATTTGAAAGGTATTCTACTGTATTTGGCTTGAACAAAAATCTCACATTTGTGTTTATAATCAATAGGAATCTTAGGAATAAGATCTAAGTTCATCATTCTTTTAAGAGATCCTAAATTCACATGACCTAGTCTGCCATGCCAAACATTGGAGGATTCAACATTAGCAACGACAAAATAAGAATTTGAAATTTTATTCATGGTACTTAAAATAAAAAGACCGTCCTTTACATATCATTTTCCTATAAATAAGTCATTCTTGGAAAAAATTACTTTATTAGCCTCCATTACAATTTTGTATCCCGAGGCTACAAGTAAAGATCCACTAACAAGATTTCTCCTAACCGACGGCACATGAAGCACATCATAGAGGGTAGAATTTTTTTCAATGTCATCTTCAAATCTATTCTTCCTCTTCCTATAATCTATGTCGTTTAGCCATCTCCTAAGGTCACACCTCCTCCACCCGATTCCTGATAGTTTAAAAAATATGAGCGACCAAAAGAAACATAAACATTTGCTGAATCCAACTACCAATCATTAGAATGGTAAGAAATGTTTACCATAGGTTGATAGCTTACAGACCTTAAGGAGCTAGATGATCCATTCAAAATCATGTTAGCCTCTAGTTTGTTTGAGTCATTCCCTTTGAAGGAGGTCTTTTTGGTGATTAGGCTTGGGATTGCCAGGGACTTCTATAGGGTTTAGTGCTATGGAATCAGATTTAGCTTTGGACTTTAACCTAATCTGCTTTTCTGTTTTAAGCCTCTTTAGAACTTGAGAATATGTTTCTAGAAGTCTTCAGAAATTATTTACTCAATAAAGGAAAAAATTTTAAGTCAAAGAATAACAGTTTAAATGATCTTAGTAATTTACTTTTAAAATTACAGTTTTTCAAGTTTTGATCAGGTTGGATTAGCTGTAGGGGCCGGATCCTAGCAAGCGGAGGTCCACTAGGGACATTTAAGTGCCGGTCGCTTAGACGATTTACGTCTTGTTGACAGAAGGGCCCTTTCGGCTTGTACCCAAACAAATCTCTACTTTAGAACTTTAAAATTAAAAGAATTTACTAAATCAATAAACTGTTTACTTTAGCCCAAATTTAAATATTGAGTAAAGAAAATTTCTCAACTAGTATTGACAAAATATACTAACACGATAATGTTTATCTAAGGTGTCAATTTATAAAATGATAATTGATAATAGCAGTCTTAGTTCACTGAAATAACAAATGTTTATTTAACCAATAATAACAATTTGTTACTAATATGCTAAATATTTAAAAGGTAACAAGTAACTTGTATAGTGAGCAACAAATATAAAATAGGTAACAAATATTTGGTAGTGAGCAACAAATATAAACAAGTAACTTGTTATAAATAGCAAGCAATTTGTCCTTGTAACAGAAGTATAACAAAAATGTTCAGAAGGTTAACAGTACAATTTTTTTTTTCTTTTTTTACTTTTGCAAATGAATAATCTAAAAAAGTTGTTAGCAGTACAAATTAGTTAACAATATTTAATAGGAAAGAATTTGTTAACAATATGTATGTTAAAAAGTTTGCTAAAAAATTTTGTTTAACAAATGGAAAATGCTTGCTTAACACAATTTGCTACAGTAAAGCAAATGTCTGCTAAGAAATTTGTTTTAACAAATGGCAAAAGTTAGCTTAAAATTTTTTTCTACAGTGATTATTGTTACAGTAATGTAATTGCTAAAAAAAATTATTGCTACAAAATGTCGCAAATATTTGATATGACAGATGTAATGAAATTATTAAGTATGACAATAAAAAACAATAGGCAAGTTTGCTCACAATAAACAACAGTAGCAATTGTTAAATAAGGCAAATTATAAAATTTGTTAACAGAATAATAATCCCATGTTAAATAACATAGCAGGCTTTGTTATCAACGGACTTTGTTAAATAAGATAACAGATTGTTATCAACACATGCAATTGTTAAATAACTAACAAAGATAATATATTTCCAGAACAAATCCACATCAGTTATGGGCTCAGCTATTAACTGGCGTTTATCTCCAGAACAAATCCATATGGCAAATTTCCAAATGCAGGAATGCATCTGCCACTTGGGCTAGCATTCTTGATTCTCGAAAGCATCTCGAGGGGAAGGTATGTTGGAAAATAGGTGGTGGTTGGATTAATATATTCAATGATCCTTGGGTTCCAGGCATTCCTGGCTTTCGGGTTTGTGGTCATCCCAATATTCAAAACATGCCTAGGCTTGTTCGAGAGCTGATGGATTCTACAGGGAAGAACTGGGACTTACCCCTCATTAATTCGATCTTCCCCCCTGGGAATCGAAGGCTATCACTACCATTGATCACCAGGAGAGTACCCCTAATGATAAACTTATCTGGACCTGTTCCAAATCTGGGGAGTTCTCGACTAAATTGCTGTATGAGACTATTCGTCGAAATAGCCCCTCTAGCTCGACAGCAGCTGCTCAAAATTTCAAATGGGATAGACTTTGGAAGGTTACAGATATCCCTCCTCGAATTTTGATGTTCATCTGGAGATTACTGCATCATGGATTGCCTCTAATGTCTACCATCAATAAGCGGAACGCTCAGGTCAGCCCTATGTGTCCTTTTTGCTTTATTCATGAAGAAAACGTGGACCATCTATTTCTTCATTGCTCTATTGCTAGGGAGGTATGGTTCTCTAGCCCGATGGGTTTGCGATCCGATGATTGTAGCACTATACATTCATTATTACAAAGCTGGATTAACGATCATCAAGATAATACAGTCATCCACATGACTGCATCCATTCTTTGGGCCATTTGGAAATCTAGATGCGATTGTGTCTTACGTAGCAAGGCCCCTTGCACTCAACGTATTGTCAATTATGCAATGAGCCTTCTCCCCACTTATACTGCAGACCACCATAATAGCTTGGAAGAAATCAACAAACTGAGGCGATTGGCAACCACAGACACTCCCTGGCAGGCCCCATCCTCTGGGGATATCAAGATAAATGTTGACGGGGCGACTTCCTCCTCGGCCAGTGCGGTTGCAGCGATTGCTAGGGATGCATCTGGGGGCTTCATTGCTGCTGAGACAAAATGCTTTGAGGGCTGGAGTCCTATTGATCAGAGTCTTCACGCCGAGCTGGAAGCTTTCAAACTTGGTATCGATCTTGCCAGGAGGTTAGAGTATAGTAATATCAGTATCGAAGGAGACTCCCTAATTGTAATCAAGATTCTCAAGGGAGACACTAGCATTATCCCGTGGAGACTTGCCGATTTGTCCTCGTCTATCAAGCGGGAGCTTGTTTCCATTCCAAATTGCAGTGTTCTATTTACCAGGCGGTCAGGAAATAAGGTTGTCCACGCCTTAGCTGGACACTCTCTTCATAATAAGTGCTCTGTTAGATTCTCTTCTCCGCCTCATTGTATTTCCCAGGCCCTAATTGGGGACTGCTCTTTGATTGTAGACATTCCTAGTTGATCTTAATAAATGATTCATTCCTAAAAAAAAACAAAGATAATATATGGAAAATTGATACTAATTAGTTAGCAGCAAGTTTGTTAACCAACAATTTAAATTCACAACAAGCTAATATAGTTGTAATAGTGAATTAATTAAGGACTAACTCTTAGATTGTTGTAATTTTTTCACTTTTGTTTTCCTTTAGAAATCTGCAAACAAAATAAAATATGTAAATATTACCGGCCTCCGGAAAAGTCGTGCACGTAGCACCGTCCTAAGAGTTAATCCAGATCTATGTGCAGACTTTGTCCGAACCCGAAGAGAAAATCGAATCGACATTCGATACCCGCAGATGTGGACATGTACCTGCACCCATTACGCACGCCGAGCCGAACCAAGCCGGACCTGGTCGGACGGCGACGACGGCGTGCGCGTGTGGCCCAAAGGACTACCCGCATAAGTCTTGAAAGAAGCATAGGAAGCAAGACAATATAAGCACACTCATTTCTCATAGTCCAAGATATGTGGGACTATTAAGAAAGGGAACATGAGCTTTTAGAGTTGTGTGTACAAACACACACAGAACTAACAGTATCGTTATTGGTCGGTATCGATATTGGAATATGCGAAATCGAATTGGTACGGGACAACTAAGCTTCTCATACATGGTTGGGATGAATAAACTTCATCTGTACACTTGAAGCTATTTAAGTCCGAGTGCTGTATTTGAATTTTGAACTATGCATTTACAACTTGCTCTCTATAACATGGTTTAACAGCTCTTGATCGTCGCATTTCAAAGAGCTCTATGATTTAACATAGACAACCACATCATGAATTGTCACACACACACACTTTTTCTTTCTCACTGTTCATTTGCTTTGTTTGCATTGATGTTTTAGCATGGACCCCCATAATGACCAAATCCACCATTCCTCCACTCTTCTTCTTCTCTCTCATGTAAATCTTGTGGCCATTTGTGGGGAAGGCAGAGAAGGCTGGGAAGGATTTAATGGTGAGGCCCCTTATGATCTATTAACTTGTCCTTTTGATAAGGCTAATTATATGGACACAACCAAAAGTGATCGGGACTATTTTATTGTGGCAGTCTTAGGACTGCCCACTATTCTGACAGTCCAGTTTACAGACTGGACTGTCAAAAAAGTGGGCAGTTCTTGTTAGATCCTGACAGTCCTTGTTAGAAACTGGACAGTCCAGCCTACAAACTGGACTGCCAGAAAAATTAAAAAAATGTGCGAGTTTCGATCACTTTTGACTGTGTCCATATAATTAGCCTTTTGATAATCAGAACTCGCTGTCAAAATTCATGGACTGGTCATTGCTTCCTAACTTTTTTTCTAGTAAACACTAAACAAGTCCATTTATTATTAGTACTTGGTGTTGTTTTCCTAGAACTTGAGATTGTTAATAGTTGATTGCTCTGTACACCCGTGTAAGTCGTTACTTGTTTCTTCTAATTATGGGTGCTCATTATTTTTTTAATCGAAAATCAAATCAAATCGAATAAGAGATTCGGTTCGATTTGATAAAAAAATTGGTTCATTTTTTATTTTAAATGTACTAATTTTTTTTATTCGGTTTAAGTTTCAGTGAAAAATCGAAACTGAATAAGTCTTGTAGAATTATTAAATACTCTATTTTTATTCATATTTTATAATTAAAAATGTGCTTTTTTTTTTTGCATATTTTGAAAACCAACAATTGTATGTCTTTTTAATCAAAACATGGATAATTTAACAAGTAGTTCAACTTTGGATCCAACTTTATAATATAACAAACATATTAATAAAAATATAAAATTTTAATATAATTTAACTACAACACCAAATTTGGGTTGGCTCATAAACAATAAAACTTGCCTAATAGAATAAACAAATTATCGGTTTGCCGGTTATAGCTAATTTCTGTTCAGTTTCGATTTTGAATTTTTAAAATTTTAGCTTATTTGGTATTGACTATTTTAATTCGGTTGAAAATGAATAAATGCCAACCCCTACTTCTATATATTATTATATATTATGTACTTTATAGAACATTTGTTTGCCTTAGACTTCTTTGAACCAATTAGAAACGAGGATCAGGTTGCAATATGGGTTTTAATTAGACATTCTGATGGTGAGACAAATTTGAAGGAATCATGAACCTATTGATTGATGAGATTCAAGATAACATGTTGCTCTGAACCTATTAGTTGGTAAGGTTTGCTAGATACATGTTGGAGTCATAAAAATAATATTTATATATATCAGTGTTGTTAGAACCGGATAGGCCGACGGTCTGATCGATTTTACCAAAAAAATTGGTCCGATCTGACTTGAATCGAATTTTTTTAAGAACTGTCCATTTTTTTACAGAATTGGTTTTAACCAGTGAAATGACCGAACCAGTTCATAATTGAATAGACCAATTTTGATTTTTTTTTTAAACTAAAAAATGTTTATCGCATGATATTTGGACCATTTGGTTCTTGTTTTGGTTTTGAAAGATCTTACAGTTGTAAAACTAAATCAAACCAAACATGCTAAGAACCAAACCAAACTAAACCAAACCAAGAAGTAAATGTGGATATATTATCTATTTGAACCGAACCAAACCAAACCAACCAAAGTCTATTTGAACCTCAGTTGAACCTGGTACGATATATATTATATATATATATATATATATATATATATATATATATATATATATATATATATATATATATATATATATATATATATATATGCCGATGGCACGGTGGTGGATCGATAAGTCCATTGGTACGGTGGGGTGAGTTCTCGGGATGGAACTCCCACGGGAGTTGCTGGGTGGACGTGGCCACGGCTCCCGGGCCAAGGCCGGCTGGGTGGCGGTGGCAATGGCTCCCGGGCCAAGGCCAGCTGGGTGGCTTTGTCAAGGGGCTTTGGTTATATATATATATAATATATATATATATATATATATATATATATATATATATATATATATATATATATATATATATATATATATATATATATATATATATATATATATATATATATATATGACCTCTAGCCTAGTAGTTAAGAGAGATGCATGCGGCCCAAGTGGTCGGAGTTCGAGCCCCAGTGGATATATATATATATATATATATATATATATATATATATATATATATATATATATATATATATATATATATATATATATATTTTGAAGCAATGGTTAATTGTGGCGAACTCGCCTCCACTGGGGCTCGAACTCCGACCACTTGGGCCGCATGCATCTCTCTTAACCACTAGGCTAGAGGTCATTTTGAAGCAATGGGTAATTGTGGCGAACTCGCCTCCACTGGGGCTCGAACTCCGACCACTTGGGCCGCATGCATCTCTCTTAACCACTAGGCTAGAGGTCATTTACAATATATATATATATATATATATATATATATATATATATATATATATATATATATATATATATATATATATATATAAGATCGAACAATTGTGTGCCAACTTCATATGGAAAGGAGGGTTACATGGGATTTCCTGGGAGGATATGTGTCAGCCTAAAGAGGAGGGTGGCATAGGGCTCCGTACTCTCAAAACTCTTCGAGAAGTTGCTCTATTAAAGATGGCATGGAAGCTACTTGGTGGTAAGTCTCTGTGGGCGAGATGGACTACTCACAGGTATGGCCGCACCACCAATTTCTGGATTCAACAAGTGGACAATAACTTCTCGGGTACCTACAAAAATATTCTCCGCGCGAGGCCTAAATTGAAGGCGAGAATCGTCCGAATAATACATGAGGGCGAGACCACGAACTTGTGGTTCGACCCTTGGCTCCAACATAGCTGTCTTATCGATAGATGGGGTTGGCCATCGTTCGATCTGTATGGCAGGGATGAGCCATTAGCGGCTATCATTCAAGGGGGGCATTGGAGGCTGGAAAACCGCAGGTTCTGCCAACAGTTGGCGGCCTCCATAAACAATATGGCCATTTGTCCGGATGAAGAGGAAGACCGGTGGGAATGGGAAGGATCGGTTACGGGAAGTTTTGAGACTAAATTGTGCTATGATCAGATTAGGCCGCGTCGTCCCCTCGTGACCTGGGCGGAAGTTATCTGGTACAAGAAGGCGGCAATAAAGATGAAGCTATGTGCTTATAAAATGATTCGAGATCGCCTGTTCACTAAGGAGAGACTAAATAGGTTCGGAATCCTATCGAATGATGTTGCTTGTGTGTTATGTAATGGGGGAATTGAGAATAGGGACCATCTATTCTTTCAATGTCCTTTAGCTGACCACATTTGGCAATAAACCTGGGCCCAGCTGGGTATTGGAAGCAGTCAATGTAGAGGCATCATGGAAATCGTGGAAGAGCTCAGGGGAATGAGTAGACAAAGACCAGACACATATAACAAAGGTCGCCTTCGGTTGTTGTCTGCAGTTTGGCACATTTGGAGAACGAAATTGGCGTATATATGAGGGAGTAGCCACTACTACCCGAGGGATTATTAATAATATAGAGTCTGATATTCGGTGTATGGAGGACTGATCCTCCATAGCTGGTGTATAGCTATGCTATAGAGATTGTAAAGTTGATTTTTTTTCCCCTGTTTCTAGCAATAAAATTACCCTTTCTTCAAATATATATATATATATATATATATATATATATATATATATATATATATATATATATATATATATATATATATATATATTGTCACCCTCACTTTTTCAAGATAGGGGTAAAATAGTAATTTTCCATTTTTGAATATTTTGAAAATTTTATTTCATAAATATTAATATTTAATGATTGTAGGAGTCGGGTTCGAATTTTATCGCATTCCGACTTAATTCGGGACTCCGGAAAATTTCGACTTGAGTTGTGCTTAACACTTTAATTAGCCATGGCCCACCATACTTGACAATTAGGTCTAGGAGTTTGGACTAGTCCCCCATGAGTGTTTAGGCTTAATTAGGATTTTTATTTAGCCTAAACTAACTCCCAAAACCAATTTAGGAGGCTAACTTAGCATGTAAGTAATAGGGAGGGGCAAACTTGTAAATAAAAAGTGCCCCAACCCTCCCACGTAGGGCCGGCCACCTTTCCCCCATTCTTCTTCTTCCCACTTCAAATATTTCACATCTTCTTCTTCTCCAAGTTTCCTTCCCAAGTAAGAATAGGATTTTCCTAGAAATCATCTCTAAATAAATTCCTTCTTCCCATTTTTCTTCCATCCAACTCTTCCTCTACCCCAAATGAAGCTTCTCCAAGCTTTTGGGAGCAAGAAGTGCAAGGGTGTGTCCTAAACAATTCGTTGTGTCGGAGCCGTGTCGGAGGACTTTCGAATCGGGAATCCATCTCCCGATAGGTACAATCTTTTCTCTAACTTATTCTTTTCATCATGTAATTTAGTTTAGACCCCGTAGGATTGATCCTCGTGTTAGTGTCCCTAATCGTGTCAAGTTTGAGTCCGTTTGGAGTGTCCTAGGAGAAGTTAGAGTTTGTGATTGTGTCCTTGAGTTTTCCCCAAATTTGGACACTTTTAGAATAATTAGATTTGGCCTCTAAGTGGTTTAGGCATTTCTAATTTCATATTTAGTGTGTGTGTTCATATATATATATATGTGTGTGTGTGTCCATATACATATATATGTGTGTGTGTGAGAGAGTTTATATATATATATATATATATATATATATATATATATATATATATATATATATATATATATATATATATATATATATATATATATACTCACACACACACACACACACATATATATAATATATATATATATATATATATATATATATATATATATATATATATATATATATATATATATATATATACTCACACACACACACACACACACACACACATATATATATATATATATATATATATATATATATATATACTCACACACACACACACACACACACACACACATATAGTGAGAGAGTTTATATATATATATATATATATATATATATATATATATATATATATATATATATATATATATATATATATATATGTGTGTGTGTGTGTGTGTGTGTGTGTGAGAGAGTTTATATATATATATATATATATATATATATATATATATATATATATATATATATATATATATATATATATATATGTGTGTGTGTGAGAGAGAGTTTATATATATATATATATATATATATATATATATATATATATATATATATATATATATATATATATATATATATATATATATTTTATATATATATATATATATATATATATATATATATATATATATATATATATATATATATATGTGTGTGTGTGTGTGTGTGAGAGAGTTTATATATATATATATATATATATATATATATATATATATATATATATATGTGTGTGTGTGTGTGTGTGTGTGTGTGTGTGTGTTCTTATATATATATATATATATATATATATATATATATATATATATATATATATATATATATATATATATATATATATATATATACTTGTGTGTAAAAAAAAAAAAAAAAAAAAATATATATATATATATATATATATATATATATATATATATATATATATATATATATATATATATACTTGTGTGTGTATTTATATATAGAGAGGGGAAGGATGAGAGATTTGTATGTGTGTGTGATTTATATATATTAGAGAGATTGAGAGGAAGAATAGAGAAATTAGAGGGGGAAAAGAGTGAGAGAATGGAGGAGGAATAGAAGGGAATTAGAGAGGAGAATATGGGAGAAGAGGAGGGCATTACACAGCAGCAAGGGGGGGCCGCGGGGCTGTTGCCCCCCCACAGCAGCAGCTGCCATAGCAGCAGCAGGCAGCAGCAATTGTAGCAGCAGGCAGCAGGATTAGCAGCAGCAGGCAGCAGTAGCACCCCCAAACACCCCCATTTGATCCCCCATAGACCCACCTACATACCTATATATATATATATACATATATATACCCCTATATATATTCTATATATACGCCTATTCACCCACTAAATTAGCCCCTAAAACTAGTCCTAAGTGTAGGTTGAAAATTGAGATTGAGTGAGTGAGTGAATGGTTTAGTTAGGATTTGGTGAAGGGGTGATTTTGAGTTCCGTTATTCGGAACGCATCCAAACTTGAAGGGGACCTAGTTAATGTGAATTAAATTTTGTGGATAGGCTCCTAGGTTGATATCGGGGTTGCGTGTGGAATTAGGAGGATGGTATCGCACGATACCATTGAGTATCTTGAGATATTCAAGATAACGGATAAACGACCAATATGGACCGTAAGATGGACTGGATGTTCACTTACCATAGGGAACTTGGTAGGTAATGGTTGTATAGGCTAGTACCCTACTACCCTAGGAAGCCCGGAGTGAAATTCCTAAGGGAAGGCCACTTGGCGTCAAGTTAGAATGGTTTAAGGGTAAGTGTATTAAAGGGGTAATCGGATAAATTCAAGATACGGGGTTCGGGTATTCGGATTGACTTGAAACTTAGGTGACTTGTTAGATACACCCTACAAATGTCATATTTGGACCAATTTTGGCTCGGTTGACCCAGAGTTGACTTTTTATCCAAAAATCAACGATGAGTCAACACCTTGTCTAATTTTGACCAAATCCAAACCAGAGTTGACCAGTTGACCAAAAGTCAACTGTTGGTCAACATTTGACCAGTTTGTCCTAGGGTTGACCTAGAGTTGACCAGAGTTGACCAGGGTTGACCAGTTGACCAAAAGTCAACTGTAGGCCAACTCTTGACCCCGTTTGACTTGCTTCGACTTATTTTTACTTGCGATGACTGGTATGACCTAGAGTTGACTTAGTCTGACTTAGATTGACTTGATATAACTTAATTTGACCTAGATTGACTTGACAGGACTTAGTGTGACTCAGTGAGACCTAGTTTGACCTAGATTTCATGTCATTCATCATAAATCATTCATAACTTTGTTAAACCTAAATTAACATGAAATATCTCATCTTTAGGTTTCTGATTACCACTCTGAGCATTGATATACCCTATAGCTCAGGACAGCAGGCGAGTACATTCACTGATAGTTTTTATTGTCTTGATATCTGCTATATCCGATTCAGTCGTAGTGTCTTACTTGATTCTCAGTCACGATAGTTCACGGACTAGTATTGTCGGATTCCTATCATGAGATGTCATTCCTAGATTTCTTGGGATACTGGTAATTGCTTAGCCTTGATTCTTGTACTTGTATTGATGCTGATTCCTGAAGAGGACTTGCTTTCCTCTTAGGGAATCCCGCGTCATGACGTGCTATGTCCGGATCCGTATACTATTCGGGGAATGGAGAATTTTATAGATAGTGTGATCAATGTCCACCTTGAGTTACTACTTGTATCATAGCTATACCCTTACCTCACGATGGGTATAGCCTGACCTGTGCAACTACTTGCTCCATAGCTTGCCATCCCGGCCGGGCCGAGTCCACGTACTTGTAGCCGGTCGGCTGGAAGCCTGATCTTGACCCACACCGATCACATTATGCTATAATATTCAAGGCACATTTTATATTTACTTATCTTATCATATATTCTGTTCTGTTCTACATTCAGTACCTTCTCGCCATGCTATGATATTCAGTTACTCACATGTTCTATATGCCTTTATATTGTATCTTGATTGGAGACTAAGTTCTGCTCGGGAGAAGAGTTACAACCCCGGTCTTTGTTTGGTTTAAGGGTTGTAACTCAGCTTCCGAACGGTTCCCAAGTCTTCATATATCTTTGTCTTGTAGTTTATTATACTGTCTCTTATAGAATTTGTCAATTCATATGGAACTGCTGTTAGTGCTTGTACTTGCTCATTTTTCTGACAGGATACCGTTATGATATATTACAGATGATTCTGAGTCGGACTGCTCGACCTGTTATGGGCTCGAGCTAGATGGAGTAGTCCAGGACCGTGGCCTTATAGTAGAGCCACTAGACTTTGTACTTCCAGAGTAGTGTAGATTAGCTACGTTTGACTGGACTGTGATCCAGCTAGTATTATCAGACTGTAGCTTTCTATGTTATATTTGAGACCCTGTGATGTTGTATATATCTGGGCTTGTGTTGGACACTGGACTTATTTTCTATCTCATCTATCATATGTTTCCTTCTGTGCTATCTACCTTAGTTTTATTCTGTGATTGAGACTGTATTGCTATGTTACATCCATTCGGAGTGTATATACTGTACAGGTACCTTTATATTGTCAGTCGTAGTATTTATAAACGTTATATACAGCATTCTACTGCCGATACTGCGGCGTAGGCTGGACGTACCCACGTGCTCGTGCCCCTCATAAGGGTGCAGGTCGTGACACATTTTTGTGGTGGCCCACGCAGGTCCTGTGTCGCAATTATTGCGATCTCGTAATGGTGCTCGACTTAGAGTACTAATTACGAGCCTGCAATTAGGACGTCGGACCTAGGATATGATAGGAGTTTCTCAATCACACCTAGGGAAATTTTCGATCTTTTGATTATCATGATTACTTTCCTTGTATTAAATTAACTGTCCTTCTTTGATAATATCTTCTCATGTGCCATATTGATCTCTTTGCTTCAATTCGTCTCCAGGATGACGAAGATGCACCCGCAGGCCACTGGATCGAGTAGCTTGCCCGAGAGATCTGACCAGGCTGACGAGGAGGTTCACGAGACTGCCCCCAGTGATTCCACTATCTTGGAGGCCCTGGAAGTTGCACAGGGAGGTCTACTACCTCTACCCCAGAGGGTTTCGGTCGTCGTTCCGGAGATGCTACCGCTACCACCTCCGATACCGACGGATACACATCATATGTTCCTTCTCCTTCAGCAGATGATGGAGACACAGCGAGCCCAGGCAGAGGCATCGCAGCGCCAGACGGAGGCGTTACACCATCAGATTGAGATGCTAAGGCAGAGCATGGAGAACTCGCATCAGCTTGTACTGGCAGCCGTGGAGAGAGTGGCATCGGGTACGGTGCAGGGCCCTACTGGCCAGCAGCCGTACCAGCAGCAGTCTAGGCCAGGGACACTATTAGACTTTAGAAAGATGAGCTCCAGGGACTTCACGGGCACGGAGGGCATCCTTTATGCAGACGACTGGCTAGAGGATGTGCAGCGGAGTATGGAGCTGGCAGAGCTTCCTAGAGGACTTTGGGTTTCGGCCGCAGCCAGCCGATTCTTTGACATCGTGCTGACATGGTACCGTACGGATCCTCGTGCGTCGGTGAGAAGGCTGGCATGGGAGGACTTTCGGAGGCTCTTCAAGGAGAAGTTCTTCCCGGACGTGGCTCTTACAGCATTGAAGGGCCAGATTGTGAGTCTAGTACAGGGGAACTCGTCGGTGGACGAGTATGCAGCAGAGTTCTTCCGCCTTAGCAGGTTCGCTCTCGATATGATCCATGATGATAGGCAGAAGGCTCGTAAGTTCCGTAGGGGACTTATTCATGCAGTGCGTACCCGCACCTCGGGTCGCCGTGACGCGACGTTCGATCAGATATTGATGGACGTGCAGATTGCAGAGGAGGACTTCGGCCTCAAGCCGAAGAGGAGCGGAGATACCATGGGGGCGAGTTCCAGTGCAGGACCGGCCAAGCACCCCCACTTTCAGCATCAACAGAGGCCATTTCAGCAGCAGCATCCTCCGTTACAGATTTAGCAGGCACCAGCACGTGCCCAGCAGCATCAGGGTCAGGGCCAGAGGCAGACCCAACAGTGTGCTTTCTGCGGAAAGACGGGGGATAGCAGAGACGTATACAGGAGGAGGTTAGGCGCTTGCCTATTCTGCGGAGGGACCGACTACCAGCTGAAGGGCTGCTCTGTTCGGACAGCCAAGGGAGGCCAGGACAGGATGCAGCAGGCTAGAAGACCAGCAGTGCAGCAGAGAGGTCCTCCACTTCAGACCCAGCAGCAGCGCTTTGTGCAGTACCAGAAGGGAGCACCCACGGGCAGGGTGTTCGCTTTGGCAGCAGAGGAGGAGGTAGAGCAGGTGGGAGATGTTGTAGCAGGTCATGTTCTCCTTGATTCTTTTCCTGCTTTCGTCTTGTTTGATTCTGGGGCTACTCATAGTTTTGTGTCTGTTTTCTTTGCTCTGAGACACAATATTATTGCTGAATATATGGGTAGGACTTGCAAGATTATGACCGGGAGAGGCATTATCCTGGTTAATAATATTTGTAAGGGGCGGAGAGCCATCCTGAGAGGCCTTGTTTGATTCTGTGGAGCTTTGTTGGCGGGGCAGGATTTGCCACATCCGTTGATAGCTGAGTTCTCGGACGTCTTTCCCGAGGAGTTGTCGGCGATGCCGCCAGACAGGGACAATGAGTTCTCTATAGACTTGGTGTCGGGCGTCGAGCCCATTTCACAGCATGTCTATAGGGTCAACAACAGCGAGTTGATAGAGCTGAAGAAGCAAGTCGACGAGCTGCAGGACAAGGGGTTTATCAGATCCAATTCTTCGTCCTGGGGAGCGCCAGTCCTGTTTGTGCCGAAGAAGGACGGTACGTCCCTGATGTGCATTGATTACCGGGCGCTCAACAACCTCAGTATCAAGAATAGGTACCCTTTGCCGAGGATCGACGACTTGTTCGATCAGCTGAGTGGGGTGAAGGTATTTTCGAAGATAGACTTGAGGTCCGGGTATCACCAGCTGAAGGTGAGCTAGGATGACATTCCCAAGACGGCATTTCGGACTCGGTACGGCCAGTTCGAGTTTATAGTGATGCCATTTGGGTTGACCAATGCTTCCGCGGTGTTCATAAACTTGATGAACAAGGTATTCCATCAGTACATTGACAAGTTCGTGGTGGTCTTCATAGACGATATCTTGATCTATTCAAAAATGCAGGAGGAGCATGAGGAGCACTTGAGAGTTGTGTTAGAGAATCTGAGGATGGAGCAACTCTATGGGAAGCTTTCTAAGTGTGAGTTCTTCTTGGACCAGGTCGAGTTCTTAGGTCATGTTGTGACCGAGCACGGGATCTCAGTAGACCAGAGGAAGATTTCGGCAGTCGAGTCTTGGTCTACGCCCAGTTCAGTTGCCGAGGTTCGGAGCTTTCTGGGTTTAGCTGGCTATTACCGGAAGTTCGTCCAGGACTTCTCGCGGATTGCAGAGCCGATGACTAGACTCACCAGGAAGGACGTGGAGTTCGTCTGGACTGTTGAGTGTCAGGCTGTATTCGATGAGCTGAAGAGGAGGTTGACTTCATCTCCGATCTTAACTTTGCCATCTGGATCAGGTGGGTTCTCGATCTACAGTGATACTTCAGGGAAGGGCTTGGGTTGTGTTCTTCAGCAGCACGGAAAGGTGATTGCCTATGCATCCAGGCAGTTACGCCCTCATAAGAAGAACTATCCTACTCATGATCTGGAGTTGGCCGCGGTTATTTTTCCTTTGAAGTTATGGAAGCATTACCTGTACGGAGAGCGAGTTAAGATCTTCACAGATCACAAGAGCTTGAAGTACGTGTTCACTCAGAAGGAGCTGAACATGCGGCAGAGGCGGTGGTTAGAGCTGATGAAGGACTTCGATATATCACTGCAGTACCATCCGGAGAAGGCCAACGTAGTTGCAAATGCCTTGAGCAGGTATCCAGTAGCTATGTTCTTGACGATAGATCATTATCTTTTGGCCGACCTGGATAGTTTGGGTATCGAGGTCATCATTCCGGGCATGGAGATCCAGATGTGGGGTTTACAGATTCAGTCTGAGCTGATGGATAGAGTCAGGTCAGCGCAGTATGATGATGTTGCCTTGAGGAGCATCAGGGAGCAGGTACGGACGGGTTTGCTCGACGATTTCTCTGTAGCCGAAGATGGGTTGTT
Organism: Iris pallida; assembly: GCA_029216955.1. NCBI lineage: Eukaryota > Viridiplantae > Streptophyta > Magnoliopsida > Asparagales > Iridaceae > Iris > Iris pallida. The sequence goes on along the minus strand of JANAVB010024600.1, from coordinate 12,434,392 downwards.
GCGGCACGGTACTAGGTTGTGCGTTCCGCATGGAGAGCTTCGGGAGGAGGTTCTTCAGGAGGCACATCGCTTTCAGTATTCTATGCATCCTGGAGCCAACAAGATGTATAGGGACCTGAGAGAGCACGTATGGTGGTATGGCATGAAGTACGAGGTAGCTCAGTTTGTATCTCGTTGCCTTGTGTGTCAGTAGGTGAAGGCCGAGAGACAGAGACCAGGTTTATTGCTACAGCCGCTACCTATTCCCGAGTAGAAGTGGGAGCACATCACCATGGACTTTGTATTTGGACTTCCATGATCACCAGGAGGAAAAGACGCGATTTGGGTCATCGTTGATAGATTGACCAAATCGGCCCGTTTTTGCCTTTCAAAGTGGGTTTGTCTACGGAGAGGCTGGCAGAGCTGTATGTTCGTCAGATCGTGAGATTGTACGGAGTTCCGATGAGCATAGTTTCAGACCGGGATAGCCGATTCACTTCCCACTTCTGGAGGAGTTTGCAGGCTAGCTTGGGCACGTCGCTCAAGTTTAGTACCGCTTATCATCCTCAGACAGACGGACAGTCGGAGAGGACTATCCAGACCTTGGAGGATATGCTTCGCACATGTGTGCTTGATCTCGAGGGTTCTTGGGAGGACCATCTCCACCTGGTAGAGTTTGCTTACAACAACAGCTACCAGGCCAGTATAGAGATATCACCATTTGAGGCTCTATATGGACGGAGATGCCGTACTCCTTTGTCTTAGGACAATGTCGGCGAGAGGGCGCTTCTTAGGCCGGAGATAATTGTGGATACGGTCGAGAAGGTCAGATTGATTAGAGACAGACTTCGGGTGGCTCAGGATAGGCAGCGACATTGCGCCGATAGTCACCGGAGACCGTTAGAGTTCGAGATTAGTTTCAGTTTCCTGTCGTGTTGTTTGTGATTGTTTGTTAGTTATTTGCTGAGTTTTGTCTTATGTCTAGGTTGGTGACATGGTGGTTTTGAGGATATCCCCGACACGTGGCACGATTCGCTTTGGCGGCGGTGGAAAGCTCAGTCCGTGCTACATCGGACCTTTTACTATCATAGAGAGGATCGGTGCAGTAGCTTACCGACTGAACTTGTCGACTAGGCTCGAGGGAGTGCACAACGTGTTTCATGTATCTCAGCTGTGGCGGTACGTGGCAGATCCTAGCCATGTATTGGACCATTCAGCGATACAGGTGGGACCTACTCTCAGCTATCCAGAACAACCGGTGGAGATTTTGGATCGCATGGAGAAGGTGCTCCGGAACCAGGTCATACCCTTGGTTCGGGTTGCATGGAGACATCACTCTCCAGGTGAGTCTACCTAGGAGAGGGAGGACGACATGCGGGAGCATTTCCCTTATCTTTTCGTGCCCTGAGGTATAAATCTATTTCTTTTGTTTTTCTGTTTGTGATTTCCTGTGTTTGTTGTCTTCAATTTCGATGACGAAATTTTTTTAAGGTGGATAGACTTGTCACCCTCACTTTTCCAAGATAGGGGTAAAATAGTAATTTTCCATTTTTGAATATTTTAGGAATTTTATTGCATGAATATTAATATTTAATGATTATAGGAGTCGGGTTCGAATTTCATCGCATTCCGACTTAATTCGGGACTCCGGAAAATTTCGACTTGAGTTGTGCTTAACACTTTAATTAGCCATGGCCCACCATACTTGACAATTAGGTCTAGGAGTTTGGACTAGTCCCCCATGAGTGTTTAGGCTTAATTAGGATTTTTATTTAGCCTAAACTAACTCCCAAAACCAATTTAGGAGGCTAACTTAGCATGTAAGTAATAGGGAGGGGCAAACTTGTAAATAACAAGTGCTCCAACCCTCCCACATAGGGCCGGCCACCTTTCTCCCATTCTTCTTCTTCCCACTTCAAATATTTCACATCTTCTTCTTCTCCAAGTTTTCTTCCCAAGCAAGAATAGGATTTTCCTAGAAATCATCTCTAAATAAATCCCTTCTTCCCATTTTTCTTCCATCCAACTCTTCCTCTACCCCAAGTGAAGCTTCTTCAAGCTTTTGGGAGCAAGAAGTGCAAGGGTGTGTCCTAAACAATTCGTTGTGTCGGAGCCGTGTCGGAGGACTTTCGAATCGGGAATCCATCTCTCGATAGGTACAACCTTTTCTCTAACTTATTTTTTTCATCATGTAATTTTGTTTAGACCCCGTAGGATTGATCCCCGTGTTAGTGTCCCTATTCCTGTCAAGTTTGAGTCCGTTTGGAGTGTCCTAGGAGAAGTTAGAGTTTGTGATTGTGTCCTTGAGTCTTCCCCAAATTTGGACACTTTTAGAATAATTAGATTTGGCCTCTAAGTGGTTTAGGCATTTCTAATTTCGTGTGTGTCCATATACATATATATGTGTGTTTGAGAGTGTTTATATATATATATATATATATATATATATATATATATATATATATATATATATGTGTGTGTGTGTGTGTGTGTGTGTGTGTGTGTTCTTATATATATATATATATATATATTTATATATATATATATATATATATATATATATATATATATATATATATATATATATATATATATATATATATATATATATATATATGTGTGTGTGTGTGTGTGTGTGTGTGTGTGTGTGTGTGTGTGTGTGTGTTGGCTCACCCTCCCTTCAACTACCTTGGCTGCCCCCTAGTGTACGGGAGATCCAACGCCAGCATCTTCGAGAACCTCACCACCAAAATCAGGAACAAAATCGAAGGTTGGCATAATGCCACTCTATCCCCAGGCGGCAAAATTATCCTCATCAAACATGTGCTCAACTCCATCCCTATCCACACCTTAGCGGCTTGCTCCCTATCCAAGAAGGTCCTCGCGTCGATCGAGCAGATCTTTTGCAAGTTCTTCTGGGGGCACAATGAGGGCCAAGACAAACACCACTGGGCCAGCTGGGATACCATGGCCACCCCGATCGCGACCGGCGGGCTGGGATTCACCAAACTCAATCACATCGTCAAAGCCTTCTCTATAAAACTATGGTGGAAATTACGCACGTGCGATAATCTATGGACCAGGTTCATGAAGGCCAGATACTTCAAACACATCCACCCAGCGATGGCCAGAGCTAATAGCAGATCCTCCGCGGCTTGGCGCCGTATTTTACGGGGCAGCGATTTGGCAGAGCCGGCGATCAAGCTCCATCTGGGCGACGGCAAGGCCAACCTCTTCCTAGAAAGATGGACCGAGGACAGCCTCATCCCGAACATCTCCGGAGCTCCTAGCAACAGCAGGATTAAAGACCTGTGGAACCCCACCAACAATGATTGGAACTGGAACCAGATCCGCGTCTGGTACGGTAATGAAACGGCCGAAAGCATTCGTCAGCAAGGACTTACCATTGGCCCGGACGCGGACGAGCTGAGATGGTCGCTGGAAGCTTCCGGTGTCTTCACTGTGCGATCGGCTAGGGCTGCGATCCACGAGAACGGCTAAGAGCACTTCACTGCGCGATACTGGCAATCGTGCATCCCCAAGAAATGGTCCTTCCTCCTGTGGAGAGTCATGAGAAAGAGACTGCCAACCGATGAGAACCTCGCCTCCATCGGCTTCAGTCTGGCGTCTGCTTGTAATTGTTGCGATGATAGATAGACGGAGACAATTGACCACATCTTCCGGGAGGGATGCCTCCCCGGCCAAATATGGAGCCTCCTCAACCGCACCTACAACATCACTACAGGAGACGGGCGCTTTAACGATCTCCTGGCCCTCTGGGGAGTCGCGTCCCACGGCCACCAGATCGTCGCAGCGGCCGCCACCTGGGTAATTTGGAAGAATCGCAACAAAGCGAGATACGAGGGTCACCAATATTCCGCCGTACAGCTTATTCGGAAGATCCACTGGCAATGTCGCAAAAGGAGCTCACTGTGCTCCCACTGCCCTCCAGCATTCTGGCGAACTTTCCTCAATTAGATCTGGCAGGCGCGATTGCCCCTGCCTTTTTGGTGGCTTTTAGCTTTTTGCCTTGTACTCCCTTCAGGCTTCGGCATTTTGAGCCTTGATTAATAAAGAGAGGAGGTTTTAAAAAAAAAAATGTGTGTGTGTGTGTTCCTATATATATATATGTGTGTGTGTGTGTGTGTGTGTCTATATATATATATATATATATATATATATATATATATATATATATATATATATATATATACTTGTGTGTGTATTTATATATAGAGAGGGGAAGAATGAGAGATTTGTATGTGTGTGTGATTTATATATATTAGAGAGATTGAGAGGAAGAATAGAGAAATTAGAGGGGGAAAAGAGTGAGAGAATGGAGGAGGAATAGAAGGGAATTAGAGAGGAGAAGAGGGGAGAAGAGGAGGGTATTACACAGCAGCAAGGGGGGAGGGGGGGGCAAGGGGCTGCTGCCCCCCCCCCCCCCACAGCAGCAGCTGCCATAGCAGCAGCAGGCAGCAGCAATTGCAGCAGCAGGTAGCAGCATTAGTAGCAGCAGGCAGCAGCAGTAGCACCCCCAAACACCCCCATTTGATCCCCCATAGACCCACCTACATACCTATATATATATATATATACATATATATACCCCTATATATACTCTATATATACGCCTATTCACCCACTAAATTAGCCCCTAAAACTAGTCCTAAGAGTAGGTTGAAAATTGAGATTGAGTGAGTGAGCGAATGGTTTAGTTAGGATTTGGTGAAGGGGTGATTTTGAGTTCCGTGATTCGGAACGCATCCAAACTTGAAGGGGATCTAGTTAATGTGAATTAGATTTTGTGGGTAGGCTCCCAGGTTGAAATCGGGGTTGCGTGTGTGATTAGGAGGATGGGATCGCACGATACCATTGAGTATCTTGAGATATTCAAGATAATGGGTAAACGACCAATATGGACCGTAAGATGGACTGGATGTCCACTTACCCTAGGGAACTTGGTAGATAATGGTTGTATAGGCTAGTACCCTACTACCCTAGGAAGCCCGGAGTGAAATTCCTAAGGGAAGGCCACTTGGCGTCAAGTTAGAATGGTTTAAGGGTAAGTGTATTAAAGGGATAATCGGGTAAATTCAAGATACGGGGTTCGGGTATTCGGATTGACTTGAAACTTAGGTGACTTGTTAGATACACCCTACAAATGTCATATTTGGACCGATTTTGGCTCGGTTGACCCAGAGTTGACTTTTTATCCAAAAATCAACGATGAGTCAACACCTTGTCTAATTTTGACCAAATCCAAACCAGAGTTGACCAGTTGACCAAAAGTCAACTGTTGGTCAACATTTGACCAGTTTGACCTAGGGTTGACTTAGAGTTGACCAGTTGACCAAAAGTCAACTGTAGGCCAACTCTTGACCCCGTTTGACTTGCTTCGACTTATTTTTACTTGCGATGACTGGTATGACCTAGAGTTGACTTAGTCTGACTTAGATTGACTTGATATAACTTGATTTGACCTAGATTGACTTGACAGGACTTAGTGTGACTCAATGAGACATAGTTTGACCTAGATTTCATATCATTCATCATAAATCATTCATAACTTTGTTAAACCTAAATTAACATGAAATATCTCATCTTTAGGTTTCTGATTACCACTTTGAGCATTGATATACCCTACAGCTCAGGACAGCAGGCGAGTACATTCACTGATAGTTTTCATTATCTTGATATCTGCTATATCCGATTCAGTCGTAGTGTCTTACTTGATTCTCAGTCACGATAGTTCACGGACTAGTATTGTCGGAGTCCTGTCATGAGATGTCATTCCTAGATTTCTTGGGATACTGGTACTTGCTTAGCCTTGATTCTTGTACTTGTATTGACTCTGATTCCTGAAGAGGACTTGCTCTCCTCTTAGGGAATCCCGCGTCATGACGTGCTATGTCCGGATTCGTATACTATTCGGGGAATGAAGAATTTTATAGATAGTGTGATCAATGCCCACCTTGAGTTACTACTTGTATCATAGCTATACCCTCACCTCACGATGGGTATAGCCTGACCTGTGCTACTACTTGCTCCATAGCTTGCCATCCCGGCCGGGCCGAGTCCACGTACTTGTAGCCGGTCAGCTGGAAGCCTGATCTTGACCCACACCGATCACATTATGCTATAATATTCAAGGCACATTTTATATTTACTTATCTTATCATATATCCTGTTCTGTTCTACATTCAGTACCTTCTCGCCATGCTATGATATTCAGTTACTCACATGTTCTATATGCCTTTATATTGTACCTTGATTGGAGACTAAGTTCTGCTCGGGAGAAGAGTTACAACCCCGGTCTTTGTTTGGTTTAAGGGTTGTAACTCAGCTTCCGAACGGTTCCCAAGTCTTCATATATCTTTGTCTTGTAGTTTATTATACTGTCTCTTATAGAATTTGTCAATTCACATGGAACTGCTGTTAGTGCTTGTACTTGATCATTTTTCTGACAGGATACCGTTATGATATATTATAGATGATTGAGTCGGACTGCTCGACCTGTTATGGGCTCGAGCTAGATGGAGTAGTCCAGGACCGTGGCCTTATAGTAGAGCCACTAGACTTTGTACTTCCAGAGTAGTGTAGATTAGCTACGTTTGACTGGACTGCGATCCAGCTAGTATTATCAGACTGTAGCTTTCTGTGTTATATTTGAGACCCTGTGATGTTGTATATATCTAGGCTTGTGTTGGACACTGGACTTATTTTCTATCTCATCTATCATAGGTTTTCTTCTGTGCTATCTACCTTAGTTTTATTCTGTGATTGAGACTGTATTGCTATGTTATATCCATTCGGAGTGTATATACTGTACAGGTACCTTTATATTGTTAGTCGTAGTATTTACAGACGTTATATACAGCGTTCTACCACCGATACTGCGGCGTGGTTGGACGTACCCACGTGCTCATGCCCCTCATAAGGGTGCGGGTCGTGACACGTTTTTGTGGTGGCCCACACAGGTCCTGTGTCGTAATTAGTGCGATCTCGTAATGGTGCTCGACTTAGAGTACTAATTACGAGCCTGCAATTAGGACGTCGGACCTAGGATATGATAAGAGTTTCTCAATCACACCTAGGGAAAATTTTCGATCTTTTGATTATCATGATTACTTCCCTTGTATTAAATTAACTGTCCTTCTTTGATAATATCTTCTCATGTGCCATATTGATCTCTTTGCTTCAATTCGTCTCCAGGATGACGAAGATGCACCCGTAGGCTACTGGATCGAGTAGCTTGCCCGAGAGATCTGACCAGGCTGAGGAGGAGGTTCACGAGACTGCCCCCAGTGATTCCAATATCTTGGAGGCCCTGAAAGTTGCACAGGGAGGTCTACTACCTCCACCCCCGAGGGTTTCGGTCGTCGTTCCGGAGATGCTACCGCTACCACCTCCGATACCGACGGATACACATCATATGTTCCTTCTCCTTCAGCAGATGATGGAGACACAACGAGCCCAGGCAGAGGCATCACAGTGCCAGACGGAGGCGTCACACCATCAGATTGAGATGCTGAGGCAGAGCATGGAGAACTAGCATCAGCTTGTACTGGCAGCCGTGGAGAGAGTGGCACCGGGTACGGTGTAGGGCCCTACTGGCCAGCAGCCGTACCAGCAGCAGTCTAGGCCAGGGACACTATTAGACTTTAGAAAGATGAGCTCCAGGGACTTCACGGGCACGGAGGGCATCCTTTATGCAGACGACTGGCTAGAGGACGTGCAGCAGAGTATGGAGCTGGCAGAGCTTCCTAGAGGACTTTGGGTTTTGGCCGCAGCCAGCCGATTCTTTGACATCGTGCTGACATGGTACCATACGGATCCTCGTGCGTCAGTAAGAAGGCTGGCATGGGAGGACTTTCGGAGGCTCTTCAAGGAGAAGTTCTTCTCGGACGTGGCTCTTACAGCATTGAAGGGCCAGATTGTGAGTCTAGTGCAGGGGAACTCGTCGGTGGACGAGTATGCAGCAGAGTTCATCCGCCTTAGCAGGTTCGCTCCCGATATGATCCAGGATGAGGGGTAGAAGGCTCGTAAGTTCCATAGAGGACTTATTCATGCAGTGCGCACCCGCACCTCGGGTCGCCGTGACGCGACGTTCGATCAGATATTGATGGACGTACAGATTGCAGAGGAGGACTTCGGCCTCAAGCCGAAGAGGAGCGGAGATACCATGGGGGCGAGTTCCAGTGCAGGACCGGCCAAGCGTCCCCACTTTCAGTATCAACAGAGGCCATTTCAGCAGCAGCAGCCTCTGTTACAGATTCAGCAGGCACCAGCGCGTGTCCAGCAGCATCAGGGTCAGGGCCAGAGGCAGACCCAGCAGTGTACTTTCTGCAGAAAGACGGGGCACATCAGAGACGTATGCAGGAGAAGGTTAGGCGCTTGCCTATTCTGCGGAGGGATCGACCCCCAGCTGAAGGGCTGCGCTGTTCGGACAGCCAAGGGAGGCCAGGACAGGGTGCAGCAGGCTAGAGGACCAGCAGTGCAGCAGAGAGGTCCTCCACTTCAGACCCAGCAGCAGCACTTTGTGCAGTACCAGAAGGGAGCACCCGCGGGCAGGGTGTTCGCTTTGGCAGCAGAGGAGGAGGTAGAGCAGGTGGGAGATGTTGTAGCAGGTCATGTTCTCCTTGATTCTTTTCCTGCTTTCGCCTTGTTTGATTCTGGGGCTACTCATAGTTTTGTGTCTGTTTTCTTTGCTCTGAGACACAATATTATTGCTGAATATATGGGTAGGACTTACAAGATTATGACCGGGGGAGGCATTATCCTGGTTAATAATATTTGCAAGGGGCGGAGAGCCATCCTGAGAGGCCGGGATTTGAGTGCGTGTCTGCTCATAATGCCCCTACCGAGGTACGATATGGTATTCGATATGGATTGGTTGAGCATGCACAATGCTAGTATTGATTGTAGAGGAGGCAGAGTTCTTTTTAGGCCGTCGGGGGAGCCAGAGATCGAGTTTGCTCGAGGAGCAGCGGAGCCGGAGGCTGGATTCTGTGGAGCTTTGTTGGCGGGGCAGGATTTGCCACATCCGTTGATAGCTGAGTTCTCGGACGTCTTTCTCGAGGAGTTGTCGGGGATGCCGCCAGACAGGGACATTGAGTTCTCTATAGACTTGGTGTCGGGCGTCGAGCCCATTTCACAGCATGTCTATAGGGTCAACAACAGCGAGTTGATAGAGCTGAAGAAAAAAGTCGACGAGCTGCAGGACAAGGGGTTTATCAGATCCAGTTCTTCGTCCTGGGGAGCGCCAGTCCTGTTTGTGCCGAAGAAGGACGGTACGTCCCGCATGTGCATTGATTATCGGGCGCTCAACAACCTCAGTATCAAGAATAGGTACCCTTTGCCGAGGATCGACGACTTGTTCGATCAGCTGAGTGGGGCGAAGGTATTTTCGAAGATAGACTTGAGGTCCGGGTATCACCAGCTGAAGGTGAGCCGGGATGACATTCCCAAGACGGCATTTCGGACTCGGTACGGCCAGTACGAGTTTATAGTGATACCATTTGGGTTGACCAATGCTTCTGCGGTGTTCATAAACTTGATGAACAAGGTATTCCATTAGTACCTTGACAAGTTCATGGTGGTCTTCATAGACGATATCTTGATCTATTCGAAAATGCAGGAGGAGCATGAGGAGCACTTGAGAGTTGTGTTAGAGAATCTGAGGATGGAGCAACTCTATAGAAAGCTTTCTAAGTGTGAGTTCTTCTTGGACCAGGTCGAGTTCTTAGGTCATATTGTGACCGAGCACGGGATCTCAGTAGACCAGAGGAAGATTTCGGCAGTCGAGTCTTGGTCTACGCCCAGTTCAGTTGTCGAGGTTCGGAGCTTTCTGGGTTTAGCAGGCTATTACCGAAAGTTCGTCCAGGACTTCTCGCAGATTGCAGAGCCGATGACTAGACTCACCAGGAAGGACGTGGAGTTCGTCTAGACTGTTGAGTGTCAGGCTATATTCGATGAACTGAAGAGGAGGTTGACTTCAGCTCCGATCTTAACTTTGCCATCTGGATCAGGTGGGTTCTCGATCTACAGCAATACTTCAGGAAAGGGCTTGGGTTGTGTTCTTCAGCAGCACAGAAAGGTGATTATTTATGCATCCAGGCAGTTACGTCCTCATAAGAAGAACTATCCTACTCATGATCTGGAGTTGGCCGCGGTTATTTTTCCTTTGAAGTTATGGAAGCATTACCTGTACGGAGAGCGAGTTAAGATCTTCACAGATCACAAGAGCTTGAAGTACGTATTCACTCAGAAGGAGCTGAACATGCGGCAGAGGCGGTGGTTAGAGCTGATGAAGGACTTCGATATATCACTGCAGTACCATCCAGAGAAGGCCAACGTAGTTGTAAATGCCATGAGCAGGTATCCAGTAGTTACGTTCTTGACGACAGATCATTATCTTTTGGCCGACCTGGATAGTTTGGGTATCGAGGTCATTATTCCGGGCGTGGTGATCCAGATGTGGGGTTTACAGATTCAGTCTGAGCTGATGGATAGAGTCAGGTCAGCACAGTATGATGATGTTGCCCTGAGGAGCATCATGGAGCAGGTACGGACAGGTTTGCTCGACGATTTCTTTGTAGCCGAAGATGGGTTGTTGCGGCACGGTACTAGGTTGTTCATTCCACATGGAGAGCTTCGGGAGGAGGTTCTTCTGGAGGCGCATCGCTTTCAGTATTCTATGCATCCTGGAGCCAACAAGATGTATAGGGACTTGAGAGAGCACGTATGGTGGTATGGCATGAAGTGCGAGGTAGCTCAGTTTGTATCTCGTTGCCTTGTGTGTCAGTAGGTGAAGGCCGAGAGACAGAGACCAGGTGGATTGCTACAGCCGCTACCCATTCCCGAGTGGAAGTGGGAGCACATCACCATGGACTTTGTATTTGGACTTCCATGATCACCAGGAGGGAAAGACGCGATTTGGGTCATCGTTGATAGATTGACCAAATTGGCCCACTTTTTGCCTTTCAAAGTGGGTTTGTCTACGGAGAGGCTGGCAGAGCTGTATGTTCGTTAGATCGTGAGATTGTACGGAGTTCCGATGTGCATAGTTTCAGACTGGGATAGCCGATTCACTTCCCACTTATGGAGGAGTTTACAGGCTAGCTTGGGCACCTCGCTCAAGTTTAGTACCGCTTATCATCCTCAGACAGACGGACAGTCGGAAAGGACTATCCAGACCTTGGAGGATATGCTTCGCACATGTGTGCTTGATCTCGAGGGTTCTTGGGAGGACCATCTCCACCTGGTAGAGTTTGCTTACAACAACAGCTACCAGGCCAGTATAGAGATGTTACCATTTGAGGCTCTATATGGACGGAGATGCCGTACTCCTTTGTCTTAGGACAATGTCGGCGAGAGGACGCTTCTAAGACCGGAGATGATTGTGGATACGGTCGAGAAGGTCAGATTGATTAGAGACAGACTTCGGGTGGCTCAGGATAGGCAGCGGCATTGCGCCGATAGTCACCGGAGACCGTTAGAGTTCGAGGTTTGTTTCAGTTTCCTGTCATGTTGTTTGTGATTGTTTGTTAGTTATTTGCTGAGTTTTGTCTTATGTCTAGGTTGGTGACATGGTGTTTTTGAGGATATCCCCGACACGTGGCACGATTTGCTTTGGCGGCGGTGGGAAGCTCAGTCCGCGCTACATCGGACCTTTCACCATCATAGAGAGGATCGGTGCAGTTGCTTACCGACTAAACTTGCCGACTAGGCTCGAGGAAGTGCACAACGTGTTTCATGTATCTCAGCTGAGGCGGTACGTGGTAGATCCTAGCCATGTATTGGACCATTCAGCGATACAGGTGGGACCTACTGTCAGCTATCCAGAACAGCCGGTGGAGATTCTGGATCGCATGGAGAAGGTGCTCCGGAACCAGGTCATACCCTTGGTTCAGGTTGCATGGAGACATCACTCTCCAGTTGAGTCTACCTAGGAGAGGGAGGACGACATGCGGGAGCGTTTCCCTTATCTTTTCGTGCCTGAGGTATAAATCTATTTCTTTTGTTTTTCTGTTTGTGATTTTCTGTGTTTGTTGTCTTCAATTTCGAGGACAAAATTTTTTTAAGGTGGATAGACTTGTCACTCTCACTTTTCCAAGATAGGGGTAAAATAGTAATTTTCCATTTTTGAATATTTTGGGAATTTTATTTCATGAATATTAATATTAATGATTATAGGAGTCGGGTTCGAATTTTATCGCATTCCGACTTAATTAGGGACTCCGGAGAATTTCGACTTGAGTTGTGCTTAACACTTTAATTAGCCATGGCCCACCATACTTGACAATTAGGTCTAGGAGTTTGGACTAGTCCCCCATGAGTGTTTAGGCTTAATTAGGATTTTTATTTAGCCTAAACTAACTCCCAAAACCAATTTAGGAGGCTAACTTAGCATGTAAGTAATAGGGAGGGGCAAACTTGTAAATAACAAGTGCTCCAACCCTCCCACATAGGGCCAGCCACCTTTCCCCCATTCTTCTTCTTCCCACTTCAAATATTTCACATCTTCTTCTTCTCCAAGTTTCCTTCCCAAGCAAGAATAGGATTTTCCTAGAAATAATCTCTAAATAAATCCCTTCTTCCCATTTTTCTTCCATCCAACTCTTCCTTTACCCCAAGTGAAGCTTCTTCAAGCTTTTGGGAGCAAGAAGTGTAAGGGTGTGTCCTAAACAATTCGTTGTGTCGGAGCCGTGTCGGAGGACTTTCGAATCGGGAATCCATCTCCCGATAGGTACAACCTTTTCTCTAACTTATTCTTTTCATCATGTAATTTAGTTTAGACCCCGTAGGATTGATCCCCGTGTTAGTGTCCCTAATCGTGTCAAGTTTGAGTCCGTTTGGAGTGTCCTAGGAGAAGTTAGAGTTTGTGATTGTGTCCTTGAGTTTTCCCCAAATTTGGACACTTTTAGAATAATTAGATTTGGCCTCTAAGTGGTTTAGGCATTTCTAATTTCATATTTAGTGTGTGTGTGTTCATATATATATATATATATATATATATATATATATATATTATATATATATATATATATATATATGTGTGTGTGTGTGTGTGTGTGTGTGTGTCCATATACATATATATGTGTGTGTGAGAGAGTTTATATATATATATATACATATATATATATATATATATATATAAATATATATATATATATATATATATATATATATATATATGTATATATATATATATTTTATATATGTGAGTGTGTGTCCATATACATATACGTGTGTGTGAGAGAGTTTATATATATATATATATATATATATATATATATATATATATATATATATATATAATAAATATTATATATATATATATATAGATATATATTATATATATATTATATATATATATGTAATATATGTGTTTGTGTGTGGTGTGTGTGGTGAGAGAGTTTATATATATATTATATTATCTATATATATATATATATATATATATATATATATATTTGTAATATATATATATATAATATATATATATAGTATATATATATATATATATATATATATATATATATATATATATATATATATATACTTGGTGTGTATTTATATATAGAGAGGGAGGATGAGAGATTTGTATGTGTGTGTGATTATATATATTAGAGAGATTGAGAGGAAGAATAGAGAAATTAGAGGGGGAAAAAGTGAGAGAATGGAGGAGGAATAGAGGGAATTAGAGAGGAGAATAGGGGAGAAGAGGAGGGCATTACACAGCAGCAAGGGGGGCCAAGGGGCTGCTGCCCCCCCACAGCAGCAGCTGCCATAGCAGCAGGCAGCAGCAATTGCAGCAGCAGGCAGCAGCATTAGCAGCACAGGGCAGCAGCAGCACCCCCAAACACCCCATTTGATCCCCCATAGACCCACCTACATACCTATATATATATACATATATACCCCTATATATACTCTATATATACGCCTATTCACCCACTAAATTAGCCCCTAAAACTAGTCCTAAGTGTAGGTTGAAAATGAGATTGAGTGAGTGAGTGAATGTTTAGTTAGGATTTGGTGAAGGGTGATTTTGAGTTCCGTGATTCAGAACGCATCCAAACTTGAAGGGGACCTAGTTAATGTGAATTAAATTTTGTGGTAGGCTCCTAGGTTGATATCGGGGTTGCGTGTGGGATTAGGAGGATGGTATCGCACGATACCATTGAGTATCTTGAGATATTCAAGATAACGGATAAACGACCAATATGGACCGTAAGATGGACTGGATGTTCACTTACCATAGGAAACTTGGTAGGTAATGGTTGTATAGGCTAGTACCCTACCACCCTAGGAAGCCCGGAGTGAAATTCCTAAGGGAAGGCCACTTGGCGTCAAGTTAGAATGGTTTAAGGGTAAGTGTATTAAAGGGGTAATCGGGTAAATTCAAGATACGGGGTTCGGGTATTCGAATTGACTTGAACTTAGGTAACTGTTAGATACACCCTACAAATGTCATATTTGGACCGATTTTGGCTCGGTTGACCCAGAGTTGACTTTTTACCCAAAAATCAACGATGAGTCAACACCTTGTCTAATTTTGACCAAATCCAAACCAGAGTTGACCAGTTGACCAAAAGTCAACTGTTGGTCAACATTTGACCAGTTTGACCTAGGGTTGACCAGAGTTGACCAGTTGACCAAAAGTCAACTGTAGGCCAACTCTTGACCCCGTTTGACTTGCTTCGACTTATTTTTACTTGCGATGACTGGTATGACCTAGAGTTGACTTAGTCTGACTTAGATTGACTTGATATAACTTGATTTGACCTAGATTGACTTGACAGGACTTAGTGTGACTCAGTAAGACCTAGTTTGACCTAGATTTCATATCATTCATCATAAATCATTCATAACTTTGTTAAACCTAAATTAACATGAAATATCTCATCTTTAGGTTTCTGATTACCACTCTGAGCATTGATATACCCTACAGCTCAGGACAGCGACGAGTACATTCACTGATAGTTTTCATTGTCTTGATATCTACTATATCCGATTCAGTCGTAGTGTCTTACTTGATTCTCAGTCACGATAGTTCACGGACTAGTATTGTCGGATTCCTGTCATGAGATATCATTCCTGGATTTCTTGGGATACTGGTACTTGCTTAGCCTTGATTCTTGTACTTGTATTGACGCTAATTTCTGAAGAGGACTTGCTCCCCTCTTAGGGAATCCCGCGTCATGACGTGCTATGTCCGGATCCGTATACTATTCGGGGAATGGGGAATTTTATAGATATGTTCAATGCCCACCTTGAGTTACTACTTGTATCATAGCTATACCCTCACCTCACGATGGGTATAGCCTGAGCTGTGCTACTACTTGCTCCATAGCTTGCCATCCCGGCCGGGCCGAGTCCGTACTTGTAGCCGGTCGGCTGGAAGCCTGATCTTGACCCACACCGATCACATTATGCTATAATATTCAAGGCACATTTATATTTACTTATCTTATCATATCCTGTTCTGTTCTACATTCAGTACCTTCTCGCCATGCTATGATATTCAGTTACTCACATGTTCTATATGCCTTTATATTGTACTTAATTGGAGACTAAGTTCTGCTCGAGAGAGGGTTACAACCCCGGTCCTTGTTTGGTTTAAGGGTTGTAACTCAGCTTCCGAACGGTTTCCAAGTCTTCATATATCTTTGTCTTGTTTTATTATACTGTCTCTTATAGAATTTGTCAATTCACATGGAACTGCTTTTAGTGCTTGTACTTGCTCATTTTCCTGATAGGATACCGTTATGATATATTACAGATGATTCTGAGTCGGACTACTCGACCTGTTATGGGCTCGAGCTAGATGGAGTAGTCCAGGACCGCGGCCTTATAGTAGAGCCACTAGACTTTGTACTTCCAGAGTAGTGTAGATTAGCTAGGTTTGACTGGACTGCGATCCAGCTAGTATTATCAGACTGTAGCTTTCTATGTTATATTTGAGACCCTGTGAGTTGTATATATTGGGCTTCTATTGGACACTGGACTTATTTTCTATCTCATCTATCATATGTTTTTCTTCTGTGCTATCTACCTAGTTTTATTCTTGATTGAGACTGTATTGCTATGTCACCTCCATTCGGAGTGTATATACTGTACAGGTACCTTTATATTATTAGTCGTAGTATTTACAGACGTTATATACAGCGTTCTACCGCCGATACTGCCGCGTAGCTGGACGTACCCACGTGCTCGTGCCCCTCATAAGGGTGCGGGTCGTGACATATATATATATATATAATATAATATATATATCAACCTACAAAATTGTTAGATTAGTACGTCTCAAAACGTCGCTAATCTCGGCCAAAACGTCGTAAACTAAATTAGCGCCGTTTTTCAGCGACGTTTAATAAACGACAGAAAAAAGCGCGTCTTTAATTTGAGAAAACGCGCTATGGGACGTTATGTAGCGCGCTCATAACGTCGCTAAATAGCGACGTTATTTGCGACATTTTCTTGTGGTCACCGATTAGCAACACATTAGCGACTTATTTGCGACGATGTGGTGTCATCAGATTGTTTGCCACGTCAACCATTTAGCGACGAGTAGCGACGTTTATCTTCGTCGCTAAATGTAGCGACAAAATTAAACGTCGCTAAAAGTCGCTAAATTGAAAAAAAAATTAAAAAAAAGAATCCAGAATACAACTGTACAATCCAAGATACAGAATCCAATCCAATCCAAATACAGAATTAATCCCTGGGTTCGCCGACCCCTTCGGTGGAACACTCAACACCGACACGCACAATACAATCCAGAATAGACTAAAAAAATTGCTCGTCTCCTCAAGCCTCTCGGAACATCACAATATGCATCACACATCACACAAACAAATATACATCACAATATGCATCACACAAACCAATATACTTCACACAAAAAAAAAATCCATCACAATATCCAAAAGGAGATATATCCATCAAAACAAATATCCATCACAATATCCAAAAGGAGATATATCCATCAAAACAAATATCCATCACAATATCCAAAGGAGATATATCCATCAAAACAAATCCAGTCAATATATGTATCTACTGTCGTCTATGCTGGGGCAGATAGAACTCCCTCAGCCATCGCGCATAAGTAGGATCCGCGGTAGCCAAATCAATATCCAGAGGAGATGGATGACTGGAACTCCCGGTGGAACTGCCCTGTGGGGCCACCTCCTCCTTTACAGCTCCCTCGGCTTTAGAAATTACTTATGGAGCAGCTCTCTCGATGGAACTGCCTTCTGGAGCTGGTGCCACCTCATATTTCACAGCCATCTGTGCCTCCCTCAAGTGAGATCCTCGGGTCTTAGGTGCCATCTGTGAGAACGGGTGCCATCTCATTTGAGTACATTTTCGAAAGCAGATAAAATACAAAAAAATTTGATTTTTTGCCAAGTGTGAGAACGGATGGCTCAGAACACAACCCAAAATTCATTCTAGCATACATTAGTGTGAATCATCTATATTCTGTACATATGGTGTTGTATATGTTCTTATCATATCTAGTATCTGAAGAATGTAAAAGAATAAAGATAAACTCACATAATGTAATACTAAGACATCATCTACTACTATATAAGATATAGTGATAGGTTGTCATATCATCATTGTCGAGGGATGAGGGTCGGAGGACAGTCAACTTTATCTACGGCTACATAGTTTCTGCCTCGCCAGTCGAATGGCTGCAGGGACTATGTCCTGATCACCATGTCGTACCGCAGATTAATGTAAATGGAGCTGGAGCTGGAGCCAAAATACAAAATCCAAAATACAAAATATAGAATCCAATCCCTGGGTTCGCCGAAATACAAAAACAAAGATTGACACACAATCTAATTCATATGTTTTTAAGTGTGAGAACAGATGGCTCAGAATATAATCCAAAATTCATTCTAGCATACATTAGTGTGAATCATCTATGGTTCTGTACATATGGTTTAGTATGTTCTTATCGAATCTAGTATCTGAAGGATATAACAGAATCAAGATGAACCGCATAATGTAAAACTAAGACATTATCACTACTAAAAGATATAGTGATAGGTTGTCGTATCATTATTGCCGAGGGATGAGGGATAGAGGACAGTCAACTTTATCTACGGCTACATTGTTTCTACCTCGCCAGTCGAATGGCTGCAGGACTATATGTCCCGATCACCATGTTACCAATTAACCAACCAACAAAACTACTTGTTACAAAATATCGGCACTATCGGTGCGTTCGAATCGGTGTATCACATTTTTTGGTGTCGAAAAATAAATAATTATTTCTAAATTATTAGATTTTTCGGCACTATCGTGCCCTGACCAGCCCAGCCCCCTTCCCCCTACACCACCCCTAACCGTAACCCTAACCCGAACCCTAACCCTAACCTCCCCTCCCCTCACAGCCACCCCCAACCTCACCCCCACCCCTAACCCGAACCCTAACCCTCTCCTCCCCCCTGCTCCCCTCCTCCAGCCGCCCCCACCCCCATGCTCCCCTCCCCCAGCCGCCTCCACCCCCCTGCTCCCCTCTCCAGCCGCCCCCACCCCCACTGCTCCCCCTCCAGCCGCCCCCAACCCCCCCCCGTCCTCTCCCCCACCGACACATACCCACCCCTAACCCGAACCCTAACCCTAGCTCCCCTCCCCCAGCCGCCCTCGTCCCCCTGCCCCATCCCCCCAGCCACCCCACTCACCCCCAACCACCCACATCCCTCCCTGCCCCTCCCCCCGAGCCATCCGTACCCCCCAACCACCAACAACCAAAACAGCCGGAGAGAGAGAAGAAAGAGAGAGAGAGAAAGAGAGAGGGATGGGGAGAGTCACGTACCAGAGAGGGAGAAGAGTCGCAGAGAAAGTGAGAGTCGTCGGAGAGAGTGAGAGTGCTAGAGAGAGTGAGAGCGCCGGAGGGGGGGGGGGGAGAGGAGAGAGTGAGAGTAAAAGGGGAGAAATGAATCGTTGGGGGAGAATATAATTAGAATTTAGCGACATTAATACTACCGTCGCTAAATTAGTCGCTATTAGCGACGTCAGTGCGACGTTTCGCGACGACTAGCGCATGTAATTAATATACGTCGTTGTCACGTCGCTTATTTCATCACTAGTAGCGACTATTAGCGACGTTTCAATAGAACTCGCTAATGAACACAATTTTGCGACGTTAATCGAACGTCGCTAATGTACGTCGCCAATTGAGCAAATTTAGTAGTGATATATATATATATATATATATATATATATATTTAATATATATATATATATTATATGTATGTATAAAATTAGGCTTCAAAACGGATCGAAAGTGAGCCGTCTAAGCCGATATCACGGTCTATTTTATTAAAACTCAAATTTTGTAAAAAAATGTTGTGAAAAAAGTTTCAATTTGTCAAAATAGGAAAGCGAACTCAACCAAACAAGAAAAATACATCACACCTTAACCACATGCATGTGTTAGAAGAAATATTTGACTATAATTGAATAATATTCTTATTATACGTTATTATACGTGCAAAGTGTTGGGAACGAAGCGCGAAAACCGATCTCCCAAACCAGAAAGTCTTGCGAGATAACCGAGCAAAAGCACACAATCCAAAAAACGTCAAACACAATCGCAGACACAAAGATTTTTGATGTGGAAAATCCTTACGAAAAAAACTACGAGATGATCCGTTTTCAACCCTGATGAACCTCCACTAATAGAATAAAGAGAATACACCCTCTACAAGCTCCTTCCGATCCAACACGGATCACCACAACTCAGTTGAAATAAGAAAAATTTGATTACGGACTCCGATGAACAAGAGATGCCCGAAAAATTATTCGAAGCACCTCTCCTTCACAATAGTCCTTGAACCTCTCTCTCTCTTCCTCAAATATTTTAAACACTCTTGTTTTGAAATATTTTTCAACTTGCATCTATCACCCTTTTATAAGCCCTTGGTAATCTATACATAGAAGGCCAATAATATATGAAAACTTCCAATATGCGTCAATCATACTTTAATGGTAATCCAATCATAATTGGCTTGCCATAATTGGAAGCCCAATTATATAAAAAGCTACTATATGAAGGATCCCATGAATATATGATCAAAGTAAATATGAAAATCCAATCATATTTTCTTACCAAATATGCTCCAAAATAGGATCCATGCACTCTTCAAGCTTCTCTAACAAATGGATGGTGCTCATCGCACTCCGGGGTATTCTCCACATAGGTTGGGAACTCCAACCACTCCAACAAATCTTCCCTTTCATAACTAGGTGGAGTAACTCGTCATCCCGACGATCCGCCTACATTACTCAAACTTTCTCCTTGGTAGAACCTTCGTGAGCATGTCCGCTCCATTGTCATCAGTATGGACCTTCGCAAGCGTCGCGTCCTTCTTCTCAACCACATCCTGTATCTAATGATATCGAGTCTCATGTACTTGGACCGACTATAAAATGTCTGGTTCTTCACAAGGTGAATGGCACTTTGGCTATCACAAAGCAAAGTATATTGCTCTTGCTTTAGCCCCACTTTCTGCAGCAACTTCTTCATCCACAACAACTCCTTACAAGCCTCCATCGTCGCAATGTACTCTACCTCTGTCGTCGACAAGACAATACACTTTTCCAACCGCGGCTGCCACGATATCACTCCACTAAAACATCGTCACATAGGCCAAAGTCGATCGCTTCGTGTCGACATCTCCAGCCATATCAACGTCGGTATACCCAACCAGCTTCGGCTCGTTACCACCAAAAAGAAAGTCTCCAATCGGCAATGCCCTGAAGGTACTGTAGGATCCACTTGACTGCACTCCAACGTACCTTTCCAGGATTAGAAAGATACCTGATAACTGTGCCAACTGCGTGAGCGATGTGTGGCCTCGTACAATACAACATACATGAGACTCCCCATAGCTGAAGCATATGGAACCCGCTCCAAATCTTCCTTCTCATCCTCGATAGATGGACACAGCTCCTTAGTGAACTTAAAGTGAGCCGCAAGGGGTTACTCACTTTTCTCGACCCATCCATCCCGAAATACTGAAGTACCCGGTGAATGTACTTTTTTGGGACAAATGTAGCAACTTGGACTCTCTCTCTCTCGGCTGATCTACATCCCAAGAATAGTCTTTGCTGCACCCAAATCCTTCATAGAGAAGGCTGTGTCCAGTTGGTGCTTCAACTCTGCTATCCTAGTGGCATTTCGACCCACTAATAGCATATCATCAATATAGTGTAGTAAAATGATAAAATTATCATCGACAAAGTACCTGACGAATACAAAGTGATTCGACGTCGTCCATGTATAACCATGCTCCCCCATAAATGACTCAAACTTCATGTACCACTGTCTCGGAGCCTGCTTGAGACAATACAAGCTCTTCTCCAACCAATAAACCAAGTGTGACTTGTCCTTCTCACAGAATCCCACTAGCTGCTCCATGTACAACTCCTCTTGAAGATCACCATGGAGGAATGTCATCTTTATGTCCATCTGCTCGACCTCCAAGTCGAAACTGGCTGCCAATTCTAGTACCACCCGAATAGATGACTGTTTGACGACTGGTGAAAAGATCTTATCATAATCTATGTCCTTCCACAGACCGTAGCCTTTAACTACCAGCCTCACTTTGTATCGACGGCGAGTAGCATAATCTGTCTGCTTCACTCTAAACACCCATCGATTTCTCAAAGCCTTCTAGCCCTTTGGCAACTATACCATATCATAAGTAGAGTTAGCTTGTAAGAAACTCATCTCCTCCTGCATAGCCTCCATCCACTCTGTCTATATTCGTCGTCCATAGCCTTTGCAAAACTTTTAGGCTCTTTCCGTCAGTCAGCAGCATATACTCACCTGGTGAGTATCTCGTAGATGGTCGACGCTCTCTATCGTTCCTCATTAATGGAACCACTGGTGCTGGCTGTATATCGACAGCCTTCTACCTTTCAGGAACTACCTCCTCGACATGCTCATCCTCCTGAGGGTTACCTTGACCACCATTAGCAGGCTTATTATCATGGGTGGGAGCAACTCCATGTACTAGCTCCCCCATAACTGGATTCTCTTCGATATCCTCTGGAAACTGCTCGAAGCGAAATGACTCTAACTAAGGTAATTCCTCAGCCTCAAAAGGTATCTCGGAATCCTAAGTGTTGGTCATGGACTGATCCTTGACGAATATCACGTCCCTGCTTCTTTAGAGCTTTCTTCCCACAGGATCGTAGAGTCTATAGCTAAACTCATCGTAGCCGACAAAGATACATCGCCTCGTCTTCGACTCAAGTTTGGATCTCTCGTCTTTCGGTACATGTATGAAGGCCTTATAACCAAATACTCGTAGGTGAATGTATGACATCTCTTTGTCGTACCATACTTTATCAGACACATCACCTTGCAAAGGAGCAGTAGGAGATAAATTAATAGTATGAGCAGTTTGTAAAGTGCCTCACCATAATAGCTACCCGGCAAGTTTGCTTCTGACAACAAATATCGTACCCTCTCCATCAGTGTCCTGTTCATGCACTCTGCTACACCGTTGAGCTGCGGTGTCTTTGGTAGAGTTTTCTGGTGTCGTATCCCTTGCTCTCTATAATAAGCATCAAAGGGACCAATGTACTCACTGCCATTGTCGAACCAAACACATAGTAGCTTCTTGCCCGTCTCCCTTTCAACAGAGGCCTGAAACTCTTTGAAAGTGGGCAGCACCTGATCCTTGGTCTTTAAGGCATAGACCTAAACCTTCATGGAACAATCATCAATAGACGTCACAAAATAAGAAACACCACCAATAGATTTTACCTTCATAGGACCGTAGATATTCGAGTGAATCAACTCGAGCAACACCGGTTTCCTCGAACTTGGGTGACTTCGGAAAGATACCCTATTTTTCTTTCCCGTCAAACAGTGCGTGCATCTCTCCAATTTTTTAGACTTTAGCCCTGGAATCACTTTTCTGTTCAGCAAGTAGCTCATCCCCTTCTCGCTGATATGGTTGAGCCGCCTGTGCCATAACTCGGTAGACGCATCACTGATTGCGTTCACCTCCTGTGCCCCCTGTATGCTCCCCTCTATATAGTAGATTTCGGACTTCTTGTTTCCTCTGACAATCACCATCGAGCCTCTGGAAAGCTTCTATTGACCATTCTCGAAGAGATTGAAGAAACCCTCGTCATCCAACCTTCCAACTGACACCAGGTTGAAACGGATATCAGGGACATGACAAACATCTTTGAGAACAAGAATTGCACCCGTATTCGTACTCAAATGCACATCTCCAATGGAAACTGCCTTCGAAACATCTCCGTTGTCCATCTTCAACACTCCACAGTCGTCTGTTGTGTAAGTGGCAAATAGTGCCTTGTTGTGAGATACATGCGCTGAAGCACCTGAGTCCACCAGCCAAGAATTATCATCACATGAGAGTTTCATGACAACCTCATCACCTACGACGATCACATCGCCTCCATGTGTTGACGCCGTCGCTGTAGTCACTATAAGAATAAGGGCTTTTCTTGACGGTGATTCCCCGTCAAGAAATAGGTATCTTGACGGTTACAGATCCGTCAACTAGACCGGAGTCAAGAAAAGACCCCCCCTTTTCTTGACGGTTGCTGACAGGGCTTTTCTTGACGGTATTTGGCCGTCATATTAAGTAGTTTTCTTGACTGTTTTTAGCCGTCAAGATAGCAGTTTTTAGAAACTGTCAATGTAGGCAAAAACTTTTCTTGACTCCGGCCTAGATGACGACCTTTAGCCGTCAAGAAAAGCATTTATTTTGACGGACAAAACCCATCATGAAAAGCAGTAATTCACGGCTATTATACAGCAGGATATGAATTAAAGTTGACGTTTGACAACCGTCAAGAGAAGCTATCCAAAGTATCGTCAAGAGAAGCATGCCAAAATTCCGTCAAGAATTATATAATATCAATCAACCACACATAATATCAATCCAGAAGCTACACACATCAAATTACTATAAAATCTAAATTTTTATATTAACAAACTGTATTGTTCATACAACAAAAACTTCAAACACACATCCCAGCACATGTATTCTTCACTTGTCCAACCAAAACATAATCCAACCATAAAGTACACATCCCATATCTGTTGTTTCCATACTACATAAATATCCAAACCACAAACATCCATCACTTGTCACCACAAAACAAAACCTACTACACTACAAAAATAAAACAAAAATAGCAAACCATATCGTAGCACATCCCTAGCCATATCCACAGCATTCTCCTATTCACAGCATGCATGCACCTTCATTTTTCAGCAAGTTCCTGAGAGAACATGAACACAAGTATCAACTCAGTATTACAGAATCTGAAGGCTAGCAAGATTGAAAAAGTATAAAAGTTAGAAAGAAATAGCTCACAAAACTTCTAAGATGCACTAAGATATCCTTATTTGACTGGTGGTTTCCATTCAGCAAGCACTTTGATTGCCCAAACAAGAATTTTTTTGAAGCATTAGAATATTTAGTTTGACTTAATGAAAAAAATATAATTCTTCCTTACAGACTAGCAACAATACTTGCATAATCCTATAGTTGTTGAGTTTGTGTGGTATCTGGGACCCTTATATCACCTACTTAACCGCAAAGGGCATGAAGTCATTTATTTGGAAAAAATCTCTTTGAGCATTCATATTGGAGGCCAGTGACTAAAACTCAGATAAGTTATTTAACAAGTACGAGTGCTCACCTTACTTGCCTCCATGAGGATTGATACTCAACCCCAAAGACCCCCAAATCCCTGATACCACTATACCTATCACATACTCAACCCAAAAGACCAAAATTGATACATAAACCCAAGACCTAAGCCTCTGAACTAGTTTAGGATATCAGATTTCTACTCTAACATTCAAAACAGAAATCATCCTAACTAACATATCAATATATATACCTTCATATGAAATTAACTATACAACTAATCTATTGATACCTCAAGCTAACACTCTAACATCTAAAGCTAACCCCAAACTCTGGTACAAACTAACATCTAATAAATCTGATACTAACCTCACATCTATGATACACAACTGTTTCTTTGATACGTACAATAGAACCCCAAAGCCAAACTCTGAAACTCAAACCCCTATCTAGATATCCTAAGCCCAAAACCAATAGCCAACTGCCCTGCATTGCTCCTACTGCTACTGCTACTGCTGCTGCATTTGCTATTACAAATGCTCAAAGAGCCTGCTGCTGCTGCATGCTAGTGCTCTGCTAATGCAAAAACAGGCAATGGCCAAGGCAAGCCAATGCTTGCTGCAACACCAAGGCAAAAAATTGCCTTGGCAAGTTGCTGCTGCTTGGGCTACTGCCGCTGCTTGTATTGTTGCTTGCATTGCAATGCAATGCAAGCCCAAACAGTCATGCAAGCTGCCACTCAAAGCCAAGGCAATGGCCGATATAATCTATCATCAAAAACTAACCACTATCATACATTATATAATTTTTCGTGAGCAATTTGAGACTAGAATTTGTTCACCGTGTTGACTTGTAGGCCTTGTTGTCATTTCATTTTGTTATCAGTTATAATCCAACAAGAAAGAAATTATTATAGTCCAAAGAGATCTGTATAAATCATTGAATTCTTTTTCTAATGATTTTGCTGATATAATCCATAATAGAACTTCCAATTAAGGGCAAAAGAGAAAAATTTCATCCCATTCTATTTAACAATAAACTATAGATAATCTATAACAAAATGCTAAGTACTCAATTCCAATTCATAAACAGGGATTCTTTTGGTCTATTAGCTTGACGGAGATGGAGTAAAACTGTGATCGTATTATGAACATAAGAAAAAAAAAAGACCAAAACTTAAAGAAAATGGAAAAACATGTAAACTGTTTTGAAGCTTGAACTTGAAGAGTTAGCGACTTACAATTGACACTAAAGTTAAAGGCTCAAAGGAATGCTAATCTGGCCATTCGTTACCAAATATAAATTTGACACTAAAGTAATCATAAAAGAAGTTAACCGGATATAAAGTGATTCCAAATCTTATCATGTACTTACATTTGACAGAAGAATAATACCTGTGTCAATCCACAGTTGAACATTCTCTTTACAAAGGAGGTATATGGCCAGTCTTTTGCATACTAGTGTCAAATAGGGACTGCCAGGTTAGCCAATGTGCATTCCTGAAAATTAATCGAGCTATTAAGATGCAAGTGGCATTAAGATGCATATTCATATAAACTTTTAACAAAAATTAGAACAAGATAAAGTGCCCAACTATCATGAAATAGAACAACCAATGAAATAATCTTTGAACAAATGTCACGACCCGCACCCTAGAGTAAGGGCACGAGACGTGGGTACGTCCAGCCTACGCCTTAGTGTCGGCAGAAGAACGCTATCCTAGGTCACAACATCTAACAATATAATGCTAAGCAGTTTATACTCCTCGAATGGGGGTGACATAGCAGAATGTAAACTCAATCACAACTAAAGAAGAAGAAGCATGATATGATATAGAACTCAAAAAAATATAGATGATCAGCAGAGTCTAAGTGTCTAAGATAACATCTCAACAAACACCCAGAAATACAAGTCTCAACTACAGAGTATGAAAGAATATATACAATCCAGATCTCAAATGACAGAAATAGTAAACCTAGACTAAACTAGTCCCAAGACAACATAAGTAAGATAAAGCCTAACTAACTAGTATAGGCAGAAAGGATAATGTCATCAGCTAGAGCTGGGTCCTCCTGAGAGTCCATCTCACAAGTGTCGTCTAGGGCTGTCCCATAGAAGGTGTCAACACCAGCCTCATCCTCGTCCTCTGTAAACATTCAACGGTGCCCAATCAGGACGGAGCGAGCACAATACATCTCAACAACAGTTCATAGCAGGTTAGAAAATATAATCATGCAGTAAAGTAAGATACAGGAAACTGAAAGGAAGTACGGAATATAAACAGAGAAAGAACTGTAATAGAAATATCTACTATAAGTAGAGAGCTAACAGTGGCTAGTGAGTCAGAGTATAATATTAACATGTGAATGGCATAGGAGATTCTGATACTACACTACGGAAAAGATTCTGATGCTACACTACTTGGATATTATTCACATGTCTACTTCTACTCTCCCGTACCCCCAATCAATACACAAGGATCCAGCCAGGTTATGTTATGATTCCATGCAATGGCCCACAAGGGGTGATACATGGTAGGCCCATAAATGGGTGATTCTGGGAATGCCCATAAATGGGAGATTCAAGGAGACTCTGTGATCATGAGAGTACATGTCACAAGTGATCAATGAACCATGAAGCATAGTAATACACCATGTAAGTAAAACGCACAGAACATGTAGTATCCGATACTCCCTGAGGAGATAACATCTCAAGAAGGAATCCATATAGTACTAATCCGTGTGACCAACATGACAGTATCAAGTAAAGTAATTTAAAGCAGGAAAATAATTCTAAACAGGATATGAAATGATCAGAGAATGTACTCGTCTGGTATCTGAGTGTCCGGATGAAATGTACTGTCCGAGGAGTGGTGTCTGGCTCCTATTTAGAACAGCACAAGTCACAACAAGTCTACAATGATAACAAGATGTAATTCAATGTATTCTAAATGAATCTAGGTCAATCTAGGCCAAAGTTAACTCTTGGTCAACTCTGGTCAACCCTAGAAGTCAAACTAGGTCAACTAGGTCTAACCAAGTCTAAACTAGTCAAATTAGCCTATGCTAGTCTAACTAGGTCTTAACCAAGGCTATACAAGCCAAACACAAGTCACACATCATAAGCATATTTACATTAGCTATATAAGCTATCAATCATGAAATTCATGTATATTCATATATATCTATCTATCCATGGTCCTAGGCATATATAACCTATGAACCATATAGTACTATATCATATAATATATATCTATCACATATGTAGCACACACACACACACACACACACACACACACACACACACACACACATATATATATATATATATATATATATATATATATATATATATATATATTTTTATATATATATATATATATATATATATATATATATATATATATATATATATATATATATATAATATAGCCTCACAACATAAACTCTATAGTATCACCCATATATATATACCAAGTGCAAAGTGTCACATACAAGGTGAGAACCCTCATGTAAACTGGAACCCCAATCAATACACAACATTACCATGTACCCTTTACCTAGCATATGTGTGTGTGTGTAAGAGTTTTTGTGTGGGAAGGGTTAATGAATAAACCATGTGTGTCATGATATTGTATGTGTATGTGTGAGAATACAAGAGAGTGTCACTTAGAGTGTGAGATAGACATGTGTGTGTTAGTGAGATACCTGTGTGTTAGAAGTGTTAACAGAAATCCCAAGACAGGAAAAACATAGTGTCCAGCTATCATTCATGTGTGTGTGCAGGAATCAAATGGGTGTTAGGGTTGAAATCTCAGGATTTGAATACAGAGAAGTAAAACAGTATGAATAGTGACATTCTCAGGAAACCAATTTAGTGATACATGGTGTATGTGTACAGGGAATATATAGGACAGTGTCAAATAGTAAGGAAAAATCTGGAAAACATTGACTGTTTACAAGAACTAAATCTCTGTTTTGAAAATGGGAAAACAATTCTCAGGTTGACAGTTCAAGGATCAAGTGACAGTGCTTAAAAAACCAACAGTTAGCATACCCAAAAACCAAATTCAACTCATTGATCACGCAAACCACACACCAACATAATTACCAACCCTGACACATGTAGGTAAACCTAATTAACCATGAACATCATTAAAATCAGTTAACAAACAGTAAGGGTTCATTTAAAACTGAGAACAGTGTTCATACACTGATATATGAAATTTCTATTTCGAAACCCAATTATTTTTACCATTCAAAATTCACAAACAGGTGTATAGATATGTTCTCCATATGACACGTGTCTAGAAAATGCCATTCGTGTCCACAAACAGGACACGAATGTGTCCAAATAATTTAAATACTCCAAAACACTGAATTGACACAGCAGTGTCGTGCGGCAAGGACAGAGCCTCGTGCTCACGACACAGAGGGACACGCGTCTCGTGCTCGTGTTTGTGGGTTTGCCTAGTGTCCACCTAGGTTCGTGTCACCCTGATTTGGGTCCTAGTGTGTCGTGTCCAAAGTTGTAGGGCCGTATCAGTGGCCCTAAATCACGTGTACAGTGTCAGTACAAAACCAGTGCACGAGCTCGTGCTCGCTCGACACGACACGAGGACACATGAGACTTGGGGAGGGCCTTGTCAGTGACTACCCCCACCCACGTGTCAAGTGGTTCGTGTCGAGTCGCCGTATCCAAGGAGAATTTGCCCCCGAGTAGCAGGGTAAATCTGTGCGGCAGGAACGCGCGTGTTCGTGTCCAGATCCTGTCATGACACGACACTAATTTAAGCTCAGTCCAACAGAAATCCATAAGCCACACAAAAACAATAATTTCTATTCAAACACTTTCCTAAAAACAGATCGAAATCTCCTTTGGGGCATTTCCTCGAACACCTAGGTATAGGGACTGATACGTGTCCAAGTAGGACACGAATGGACATGAAATGCCACGAATTTCTAGGGTTAGCTAGGGGACACCTAGATCTAGGCTAATATGCAATAATAACAGCAATTTCAATAAGTTTTGAAGGAATTACCTATAGGTGTCAAAAACCAAAGAAAGTTTCAAAGATGGGTGTTCTTCTTGATGGCCAAACTTCACAAAATTGTTAACAAACTGAAAATAAATTACACACACAGCAAGAATACCTAAATTAGAACCTATTGCAATTAGTTTGAGGGAAAAAAAATAAATTGGATTTTCTATGAGTTTCTAAAGATGGAGCATACCTCTCTTTCTAAATGTGAACTTTCTAAAGGAGGCTAACCTAATGGAAGAGACTACTTATAGGGGAGGAATCCCTAGGTGGGCTGGCCAGCCATGCTAGGGTTAGGGTTTACATGGTGTGGGCTATGGGCTTCTATGGGCTTAAGTCATTAATCATGACTTGTGAAGTCATAAGCCATTTATCAAAACTCTATTCTAATTCCTATTTCCAAATTGGTTCTAATGACTAGGATATGATTAACTTAAACCAAACTAGGGTTTCATAATCTAACCAAGTCACTAAAACTAGGGTTAGCTTCTAGGGTAGGCTCTAAAGTCAACACTAGTCAAAGTCTAGAATAACCCTCAAATAAATTATACTAAAAATCATATAAATTCTAATAAATCTCAATAATTCACAATAATTCTAAATAAATCCCAAAAATTCAAAAATGGCCAAAATATCCTCATACTAGAAATGTGGTAGTAACAACAAATTAATACAAAAACTAAACAACTTAAACATAAAATATTCCATCATTAATCGAGCTATTTCTTAGATGAACCAAGCATGTTCATGAGAAGCAAAATGATATTATCTCATTTTGCAGAATCACTGATGTCATGAAAATAACTTATGAATTTAAATATTGAACCTATGTATTCTTTGTCAATTTTCACATCTTTGCATTCTCTTGCTAATGCTCGATTATCAGGAGAGTGTGGCTAAAATAGTATGAAAAGAATTGGAGGGGTTAGTATAACCATAAGGAAAACACACATTTTGGATCTTGATTGCAATTTTATTAGTCAAAAAAAAGTTACTGAAAAGAAGATAACTGTACAACAACCATTGGGTCCAATTTGGAGACGTCAAATTTTAATCTTTAATAAATCTAAAACACAAGATACACATGCTAAGCAATCAAGAAATATATAGAGTTACATAAAAGGTAGCAACAAAGCATATTGTAGAAGTACTTCCCAAAGAGCTGATACAATAGGCCAATAACTATCATAATGAGTCTTTCATGGAAGTGAAACAACAGGAGTGTAAGATAACTCAGGTGAAAGAGGTCAAAAGAAAAGAGAAAAAAAGGGGGGATACAATATTTGTACTTTAGCTATCAATAAGAATTTCAAGCTATATCATGCCAAAACTAGCCCCATAAAATGCAGAAGGGCCAAATTTCAGAAGACTAATTAGCATCGCATTATTTGTCAATGTACGGTAGTCCCCTATACAAGGAAAAGGAATTTAACTTCACTAAGTACATCAGTGATTCAGCATCCTGTAGGGGGGAATACAACATTTGTACTTTAGCTATCAATAAGAATTTCAAGCTATCTTATGCCAAAACTAGCCCCACAAAATGCAGAAGGGCCAAATTTCAGAAGACTAATTAGCCTCATATTATTTGTCAATGTAAGGTAGTCCCCTATACAAGAAAAAGGAATTTAACTTCACTAAGTACATCAGCGATTCAGCATCCTGTAGTTAGTTATCTTGTCCATCTATATTAGCACAACAATCAAATAATTTTCTTTTGAACATGAATCTTGTCGTTACCACCATCTCATCATCTCTTGCTTAGTTCTTAAATTTCAATAATTCAATAAGAATTTCAAGCTATATCTCATGCCAAAACTAGCCCCATAAAATGCACAAAGGGCAAATTTCAGAAGAGTATTCCTAATTTAGGAACTCTCGAACTTCAAAGAAGTGGGAGGTTTGGGGGAATGGATATTTGTGATCACCTATCTAAGTGAGCAGTATTGCCTTCCAGATTACTTTAAACTAAGTGAACATTATTGCCTTTCCAACGTCCCTAAATGCCATTTTTCCCTTAAATTAAGTGGCCTTCCTTATTTCCTTCACAACAAGATTGAACCCAGTATTACTTATAATAAGCCTAATTTGTCCTTGACATAATTTCACTTATAACAAGAACAATATGCAACAGTCTGATTTAAGTTCAAGATCCCCTGTTACCGGCTCCAAGGTCAAAAACATAATCACATTCCATGATCCTAGCCGACCAAAATTTGGAATGAACCCCCTGTAGAAGGCCAAAGGTCCCTGAAAATAGCAAATGTTATAATTCTCATAAATGGCTGCATAAGCAAAATTTTCCATGATTACCAAATAACATACCTCACATACACACAGTATGATGCATTGTTATAGTTTGTTAACCATATTTTTCCCCCGAATATATGATTAACTCAAGTAAATAAACACAAGAAGAACCATATTTATGTATCCATCTGGTTGATTCAAAATTGCGATACAAGTGGAAGAATTTATATAACAATTATAAAATTCAATAAATAGTGATAACAATTATACAGGTCAAATGAATACTAAAAAGTGGCATTCAACATGAGCAAGGATATCAAAGATGGCAGTATATTCAATATGTCAACACATCTCACTCCTTCAGTCCACATGTATATAAAGATTACTAACTGGTTCTGTAGTAAAAGCACAAAATACAATATTCTAAACTGGTTCTGTAAAGATTACTAATTGGTTCTGTAGTAAAAGCACCAAATGCAATATTCTGAACATAAGAAAAGTAGAGCTCAAAGACATTTGGACCATTTAATTTACTCAGCAGAGAAATATATAATTTGTTGATTAATACATTCATAAATAAAAAAGAACATTGGACACAATAAGAAAGGAACACCAATAATGTTTTCCGTGTAAGGTGAGGATTATAAGTGCTATTCACTGTTCCCAATTTCTTTAGCGTGTCTAGTAAAATATCGGCCACAATTTGCACAATAGATTTTTCCAATATGCTGGCCCCAATTTACACAATTTGCACAATAGATTTTTCCAATATGCAAAGATCGAAAAACTCAGCTAACTTTTGGCAAGTTCAGAGCTTTAGGTTATGTGCATGCCATCTGAAGCTTAGTGTTGGTCGAAATCGTCTAATATAGGAAAATACCAGTTCTGTAACAACAACAGAGTATTTATCGGAAACTTTTGAGGGGCATATCCTTTGTGATACTAGCAAATTTTAAATACCATATCCAATATTATCGATTCTTCAGCCGAAATTTAGGAGATTTTGGTTTTACTCGGTGACCGAAGCGAAAATATAGGCAAAAATATTGGACAAGTTAGTAAACTAGGTAGAATTCTGAACAGGTTCTGTAGTAAAAAATGTAAAGATTACAAACAGGTTCTGTTGCTATTGAGAAAATGCAATATTCTGAACATGTTAATACTATGCAAGTTGGTAACTTTACCACTATGATTTTCATGGGCCCTCAGATCTTAAGCATGAGGCATGATCGACCTGATGATCTGCCACCATCGCCCTCACCTTGCTCTTTCGGAGCTCGTAGATGGCGCCCAGCCCCGTAAGGCTCAGCATCTCCTAGACGATGATCCGCTAGAGCATCCGCGAGGGGGGGAGGGGGCGTTCAGGCTCCACAACACGTTGTTACTGCCGTAGGTGATGATACGCGCCAGCCCCAGCAGCTCGTGGTTGGCCAGGGCATGCGAAGGAGGGGAGGCGATGACCACGCCGAACATGCTGCAAGAAATCTATGTTGTAACGATCTCACCGGTGCTCCACCGAGAGACACCCCGGTATCACCCGTCGGAGCTCGATGCCGACGCGCCATCATATGGAAGCTTTGATTTGAAGATCCCCTTCCCTCCGGATCTAGGATTAGGTTTAGGGATGACATAGGATATATTTGGGGATTCAGGTTTTGAGATGGAGAAGTGAGATGAGATGAGTGGGGGGTGGCTCTGTAGGAGGCTCTTTAGAGGAGAGGAGTAGGGGGCTCTCTCTTAGGGAGGACAAGGTTAGGGGAAGAGGAGGAAATAAAGAGGATGATCGGGAAAATTTTTGCTGGCTTCATCGATTAAAAAGAACCACAACCGTCAACAAATATGAAAGATTTGAAAAAATCACTAAAATGGAAGCTAAAAAAATTCTATCAAGTTTTTTGCACATACATTTGTTGACGGTTATCACCAAAACATCAATAAATAAATTGATGTTTGTTGACGGATCATCCAAAACCGTCAACTATTATACTATAAAATTGCTAAACTAACATAAAATGTGGCCTCTCTTGACGTAAGCCTAAAACTGTCACGATAACCACTATTGTTGACGGTTTTCGACGACTGTCAACTTATAAACCGTCAAGAATCTTCATTTTTCTTGTAGTGAGTGTTCTCACTTTGCTTCCCCTGTCGCCCTTCTTCTCTCTCTTTCAAACGAAACAGTTTCGCTTGATTTGGCCCTTCTTGCCACAACGGTAACACTCCGAGTCCTCGTACCGACCCTTGGACTTGGCTCTTCTCTTATCTCTGTCACTATCTAGACCTTTGCTTTTGCCCTTCCGCGGCTCTCTGAAACTAGCACCTCTGAGTGGTGGGATATGGATGAAGTGCCCTGAGAACGTCTCTGCATCTCTTCATTTAGCACCCTGCTCTTGGCAAACTCCAGAATGACTACGCCTTTCGGAGCAGAAGCAATCATAGATACTCGTACGGTCTCCCACGAATCTGACAATGTACATAGCAACCAAAGTTCCTGAACCTCGTCGTCGAACTTGACTCCCATCGAGGATAGCTGGTCCACCACGTCCTGGAACTCACTCAAGTGATTCGTAATGGATGCACCATCTTTGTACCGCATATCCATCATCATCCGGATCAGGAACAACTTATTTATTTCTGTCTTTTTCGCGTACAAAGAATCCAGATTCTCCCAAAACGTCTTCGCATGCTCAATATTCTCAACGTGGTTGTACATGTTCTCATCAACGAACTGCCGTATATACCCACACACCTGTATATGCTCGAAGTTCCAGTCCTCATCGGATTTGTCATCGGGCTTCTCAGACGAAAATACTGGAAGATGCAGCTTCTTGACGAACAACAAATCTTCATCTTGCTCTGCCAATAATGGTAGTTGGTACCGTTCAAGTTCACCATGCACATCGGCTTCGCGTCCATCTCTGCTTCCTAGTTTGACTGTCAACTCCCGACACTTCTTTGAACCCAAAGCTCTGATACCACTCTATTGGGAATGAAGCGCAAAAAAACGTTTTCCCAAACCAGAAAGTCCCGCAAGAGAACCGAGCAAAGCACACAAACCAAAAAAATGGCAAACACAATCGCAGACACAAAGATTTTTGATGTAAAAAACCCTTATGGGAAAAACCATGGGACGATCGGAGTCCAACCCTGAAGAACCTCTACTAATGGAATAAAGAGAATACACCCTCTATACGCTCCTTCCGATCCAACACGGATCACCAAAACTCACTTGAAAGAGAATTTTTTTGATTTTAGACTCCAAAGAACAAGAGCTGCCGAAAAATTATTCGAAGCACTCTCTCCTTCACAATAGTCCTTAATCCTCTCGCTATTTCAAATATTATA
The DNA here is from genome assembly GCA_029216955.1 of Iris pallida. Classification (NCBI taxonomy): domain Eukaryota; kingdom Viridiplantae; phylum Streptophyta; class Magnoliopsida; order Asparagales; family Iridaceae; genus Iris; species Iris pallida. The sequence goes on along the minus strand of JANAVB010024600.1, from coordinate 12,399,103 downwards.
AAACACTCTTTTTTTGAGATGTTTTTCAACTTGCATCCATCACCCTTTTATAAGTCCTTGGTAATCTATACATGGAAGGCAATATATATAAAAACTTCCAATATGCATCAATCATATATTTAATGGAAATCCAATCATAATTGACTTGCCATAATTAGAAGCCCAATTATATGGAAAGCTACTATATGAAGGATCCAATCATAACTATATGATCAAAGTAAATATGAAAATACAATCATATATTTTCTTACCATATATGCTCCAAAATAGGATCCATGCACTCCCCGAGTTTCTCCGACACACGGATGGCGCTCGTCGGACTCCGGGATATTCTCCATATAGGTTGGGAACCCCACCCACTCCAACACAAAGCACGTGCATTTACTAGTCTTCCACTATTATAATGAGGCTTCAAAATGGCTCAAAAGTGAGTCGTCTAAGCCATAATTATATCATGGTCCATTTTATTTAAAAAAATAAATTATGTAACAGATTGTTGGAAAAATAATTAAATTTGTTATTCAACATGGGGAATCAAACTCAACCAAACAAGAAAAATACCTCCCGCCTTAACCACATGATTTATGAGTTAGAAGAGATATTTGATTATAATTGGATATTATTTTTATTATACGTATTATACGTGCTTTGCACATACATTTACTAGTATATATAAGAGGGCTTTAAAACAAGATTGAGCCGTCTAAGCCATGTGTATTTCATCAACCATTTTGTTAAAAAAAAAATTAAGTCCCAGCTAGTTTCTAAGTAGTTTAAAGTAAAATTAAAAATTAAAATCCTCCTAACTACATGAATATGTATAAATACTAAAATATTTTAGAATTTAAATTATATTTAAACTAACTAAATGATATTATATAACTAAACACATATCCAAAAATTTACAAATGTATTTATAATAAATTATAACTAAAATATATTCAAATTATATTTAAAATATTCTAACATAATTTAAACTTTTATGTTTTAATCATAATGTAAATTTTTTTTAACGTACAATGCACCAAAAGTAACTAGCATATATAAAGTAATTGTGTACATCTTAATTTTCTCAGGATCCTGTACAAGCGGAAATCTAGTAACAGTGTAATATACTATTGAAGAAAAATTGCATTCTTTTTCTTCTTTTTCTCGAGTAGAAAGCATCTTTAAGCTTTTCCAAGGTTCTCACTTTGTTTCTACTTTGAACCCTTTGGATACATTGGTCCCAAGGAACATGACACTTTGATTATCTTGAATTGACAAGGAATGATCTGTCAATGAGATTGGCCAAATTGGCCTATTCAAGGCATAGGTGATGGGGCTGGGGGTTTCCTATTCTTCTCTGCTGCATCAATTCACATGCTCTGTAGCTACTCGTGTCAGTGCGATATCAAAGTCCATATGGTCCAAACATGATGCAGTGTACCTCAAGAAAAATCAAGAAAGTTCAGGTATTATTGGGACATAATCTCTTTTTAGTTTTTATTTTATGAACTCAAATAGGGGGTCAGATTTTGGTTTATTCTATTTCAATCACAATTGGAATAGTCAAAATGGAATAGACCAAAATTTTTAATATTCAAAATTAAAATAGAATCTAAATTAGCTATAATCGAAATCGAATCGCTATAATTGGTTAGGTTTAGTCATGTTATTCGGTTGAGCTATTTCTAGATAGAACTCAAAGTTGGAATATGATTAAATTATATTTAAAAATATAAATTTTTTTACACATGTTTGTTGTATTTTAAAGTTGGCCCACAGTTGGAATAGTTGTTTAATTGCTAAAATTGGACTTCAAAACACACACACATAGAATTAATATTTTAAAAATATACACAAAAATGTAGGTATTTTTAATCATAACATATGCATAGAATTGAGAGTGCTTACATAATTGTAGTATTCTTATTCGGTTTTCAATTTTGGACCGAAATCTAGAACTGAAATAAAAAACCGAATAATTTTTTTTTTTTAGCATTTTCAAAATTGAAACTGAACCAATTTCAGTTTGATTCCGCTTGCAGTCCAAAATCAAATAATGCTCACCCCTAAAGTGCAAGAAGTGTTAAAATCTATGAGATGCAGTGACAACTAAACTTTTTTCACTTCCAACTGTTGGAGGAAGCTTTTTACTGTTGGAGAGGAGAAAAAAAATAACATATTTGTTAGCCCAATGATTGTATCATATTTTTTAATATGGCTAATCGATTAAGTTTAACATTATGATATCACTAATATTACTTAAACTGAGCATTGTCCTAAATATTAAGTAAATATATCATAATGTCTTGTTTGCCTAACATGTATTTGCAGACAAGCAATAAGCAAGATCGAACTTGGACATATGCAATGAAGAATTTATGACGGACCAAAGACATCATTATATCACATGATTTCTCTGAACCGTCCAACGACATCTCCAGGGCCTCGCACTCGGGGGTTTCGCTGTCCGGTCAGCGGACATGGGTCGAGGGGGCAGCGTCCCCCATGGGGATTCGGGGACGAAGCCCCCGAAAGGTATTCGAATTTTCAAATATGTTTATCTTTGGACAACTGCCGTCAAGAAAAAAAGTATCATCAAATGCTCTTTGTTTTAATATTTATTTTTATATTTGCTTTTATTGAGTCTAGAAAAAATATGTACATCGAACGTACTTGGCACTTGGTCAGCTTCCTGTTTGAGCTTTTCCTTTGCAACATGTGAAGAGAGCTTGCTCTCAACACATGTCTAGTAAAGTTTAGTCCCACATTGGAAAAGCATCATGAGGTATCTCAATATATATACTTGGTATGTGTTTTTAAGATATGCACATTGGGTGGTGACCCTAAGGAGCGAACCATGTGGGTGATTTTACTACGAGGTAAGGTTAAGACTCTATGGTAAAGCATTAGCTTTTTGCACTTGGAATTTATTCCTTTGGAGCTAAGCCCCGTAGGGGCTTAGCGACTCGGACTCACGGGCTTATGAGGTATAATGTGGCATTTTGTTGGCGCACTTTGCACTTAGCACGCGTTGCCCGATCGCGTGACCAGATGGAGTGCCAATTGGCGTGGCCAGATGGCGCGGCCTGATCGCACGGCCAGATGGCGCGCCAGTGGGTGCGTCAGTTAGTGCGCCAGTTGGCATTGCCAGTTGGTGCGGCTTATTGGCACTGCAGTTGGCGCACGATTCACGTAGGGTGTGTATGGTGCGTATATTGCGCTAGTACACACGGGAGCGGTTGGGCACTATTAGCACTGGTGCGCAGCTTGCGCGCGCTGTGCGCCATTTATCTCAGATCGTGTCTGTACACCATTGAGCAGTTACAACATGTTCGGGACGGTTTTTTTCCACATTTCGAACTTGTTTCTATCTGGGCGGTTACAGAGCAGGACTATAAAAGCTTCTCTGCTCTCTCTCTCTCTCTCAGGGTACAGAATATACAAGTGTTCAGAACACAAGATCCTCACAAATCCAGAGAGTTCAAGAGAGAAGAGAAGTGTGCCAGCAACAGCGCCACTTAGCGCAGGAGTCCATGCCATCCGAGGAGTCAGAAGAGCAGAGTGTTACAAAGTTTTTCGTCGAACTTGCTCGTTCCTGAAAGCTGTTCGTGTGGGGCGAATCAAGCTTTGAGCGCCGGTGATAATTCATCCTAGCAGGTTTTCTTTCTCTCTGATCTAATCAGAACCTTCCGTTCTTCCATTATTTACTTGCAACTCGTTCTGAACGAGAACTTCTCCGATCTAATCAGAAAAGTTAGTGGACGTTCGTTGCTACTGCTGCTACAAATTCTTCTGTGTCTTCTTCGAAGTAATACATTAGTTTTTGTCTTTCAGAATCCTCCAAGGATCTCTGTTTTGTACCTTCCTTGAAGTGTTGCTACGAAATATTGTTCTTATAATCGTTTCATTTCTCAGTTTTCTATCAAAAATTATGCCCCGGGACTAACAATCTCAAAGCTTGATTACAAGATGGAAAACTTTCGTGCTTCGCTAATCAATTCTAACTTCACAAAGTTAGAGCAATTTGATTGTGAACACTATCAAATCTGGAAAAGAAAGGTTAGCCTCAATATTCAATTCTCTGACGTTGATCATGTGCTTTTTGAGGAGGAACCTACTATTCTAGAAACTGGATCTGCAGCCGCAATTTCTGCTGTTGCTAAGAACCAGGCCAAGTGGAGAAGGGACAATAACATTTGTAGGCTTATGATCCTAAATACTATGGAAGACTCTCTTGCAGAATCATATTCAAAGAAGACTATTGCGAGAGAGATTTGGGAGTCTCTGGAGTAACTATACGAAGATGATAAGAACCAAAGCAAGATATTTTTAGTTAAAAAATATCACAAGTGGTTCTTTGAAGATGAAAAGCCAATGCTGCCACAGGTGAAGGAGTTCCTGAAGCTGTGACAGAAGTTGGATGATGAGGCGATGCCCCTCCCCGACAAGTTTATTGTTGGAGGGATCGTCTCTAAGCTTTTCGCTGGGTGGAGCAAGTTCTATGCAAACATGCATAGGAAGAAATTGGCGATCAGTCTGGAAGATCTCCTACAGAAAGTCTATGTTGAGGACCAAATGAGGGCTCAATTGAAGGTGGACACACTATACAAACAATTGGCTAACGCCAATTTGGTTCACACCAAGAAACATAAAAGAAAATATGCGGCTTCCCATAGCAAGAAGAAGGACCCTAACAATCTGAAAGTTAAGGGGACGTCCTTCAAGAATTAGAAGGCAAAGTCTTAGATGCCTTATTTCAAGTGTGGCAAGAAGGGCCACTTCAAGAGTAAATACAAAGCGAAGACCAAACAATCAGAGCAAGGTGAGTCTAGCAAGGTTTCTATGATCACTTACGTTGTTGCAATAATTGCACAGGTCACTGCTGTAGGGGTTCTCTCCGACTGGTGGGTAGATACTGGTACCACCTGTCATGTCTGCTCAAGCAAGGAGTGGTTCATCACCTACACGCCAACTTCTGAAGTTGTTATGGTGGTAAACCAGGCACAAGCTGAAGTACTCGAGATTGGGACGGTGGTTTTGAAGCTGACTTCGGGAAAGTCTTTGACGCTTCAGGGTGTGAAGCATGTACCTACTATCGTAAGGAACCTGACCTCAGGAGGCCTACTCTACAATGCAGGCCTTAGGATGGACATCAATGCTGGTCAGATGATGATGTCCATAAAAGGAACATACTTCGAAAAAGCTTTTTATACTAAAGGATCAGCTTGTAAATCAGTCTAAAGTTGTTAATGCAATCACTCATTCTGCTTATACTCTTGAATTGTGGCATAATAGGCTAGGACATGTTTATTGTAAACAAACAAACAGAATGTCTAGTCTAGGACATATCTCCAAATGTAAGGGTAAGGTAGAGAAATGTGAAGTTTATACTCAAACGAAGATCACAAGGAAACCCTTTCCTCGGGTTAATCGAAGCACAGATCTTCTGGAGTTGGTACACTCCGATATCTGTGACTTCAAACAATTCTTAACAAAGGCCGGGATGAAGTATTTCATAACCTTCATCGATGACTTCTCAAATTATGCTTTCGTCTACCTTCTGAAGGCTAAAGACGAAGCATTCGAGAAGTTTAAAGATTTCAGGACCGGGGATGAGCGACAGACTGGACAATAACTCAAGAGAATAAGAAATGATCGAGGTAGAGAGTACCGGTCTCATGAATTCGTATCGTTCTACAAAGAACATGGAATTGTCAACGAGACCACTGCTCTATACTCTCCTAAATCAAATAGAGTAGCAGAGAGGAAGAACAAAATGTTAACAGAAATAATTAACTCAATGTTGTTGACTGCGGGTCTTACAAAGTGCTACTGGGGAGAAGCTGTATTGACGGCCACTTTTATTCTAAATAGAGTGCCTCATGCAACTTCAGACATTACTCCTTATGAACTCTGGTTCAAGGTTAGACCTAACTTGAATCTCATTCGAGTGTGGAGGTGTCTGACATATGTGAAGCTTCTAGATTTGAAGATTCAGAAGCTTGGGACAAGGACTACAAAGACAATCTTTTTGGGTAATGCCTAGAAGAGTGATGCTCGAAGACTTTTTGATATTGAGTCAAATTATATCATTGAATCTCGTGATGCAAAATATTTTGAAGACAAATTTGCAAGGCACAAGAACGTTGTTCTTGCGGACATTTTGGAGAACAATGAGGCCGCGCAAGAAAATGAAGTTTTTAATGAGGATGTAGTCCAAGAAGATGTTGTTGTTGAAACAACGGTTGAACCAGAACTCGATGAGCCGTCAGCTAAGCGTGTAAGGAGGCCGAAGGACTTCAAAAATGACTGTGTCACCTATTATGTGGAAGTAGAACTGCTTACCTATGATGAGATGATGAAGACCAGAGACGCAGTTTTTTGGAAGGAGGCAATAAATAATAAAATTGATTCTATCACCTCAACTAACACTTGGGTGCTGGTTGATCTTCCTAAAGGACAAAAATCCATCAGATGCAAATGGATCTTCAAGAAGAAGATGAAAGCAGATGGAACTATTGACAAGTTCAAGGCTAGGTCGGTAGCCAAGGGGTTTTCTTAGAAGCAGGGGATCGACTACTTTGACACATATGCTCAGTAGCCCGAATGACCACCATCAGAGTGTTGATTGCTCTCGCAGCAATACATAAAATGGTGATACATCAGATGGATATGAAAATGACTTTTCTAAATGGTGAGCTGACCGAAAAGATTTACAAGCAACAACCAGAGGGATTTGTCGTCAAGGGTCTTGAACACAAAGTCTGCAAGTTGGTAAAATCCGTGTACGGTCTTAAACAAGCTCCCAAGATGTGGCATGAGAAATTTGACAAGGTTATAAGGTCAAATGGCTACAGGATCAGCGAGATGGACAAGTGTGTTTACAAAAAGTTTGCTGATGGAAAAGGTATAATCGTTTGTCTGTACATGGTCTTAGGTGCGGATATGGGCTGTGTCACGGAGACAAAGAAGTTCATCTCGAACAAGTTCAGTATAAAGGACTTGGGGAAAGCTGATATGATCTTAGGGATCAAGATCATCCGGACAGACACTGGACTAGCGTTGTCATAGTCTCATTATATTAAGAAGATCATACGTTACGGGTATCAGAATCTTTCAGGGATCGATATGCCTTACAGGTATGATCTAAAACTGAAGCCTAATTTGAGGAAAAGTATCAGGCAGCTGGAGTACACAAGCATTATCGGGAGTTTGATGTATGTTACTACTGCCACAAGGCCTAACATAGCTTTTATCGTGGAAATGCTGAGTCATTTCACGAGCAACCCAAGCATTGAGCATTGGAAAACTGTAAAACGGGTTGCGAGATATCTCAAGAAGACTCAGACATATGCACTGTACTACAGCAGAGATCTGTCGGTAGTAGAAGGCTTTAGTGATGCCAGCTGGTGCTCAAAGTTGGAAAGCGAGAGGTCCACAGGTGGATTTATTTTCACAATGGGTGGAGCTGCTATATCGTAGAAGTCGAAGAAGCAGATTATGCTCTCACGGTCATCCATAGAATCTGAGTTCTTTTCACTTGATACCGCAGCGGAGGAAGCAAAATGGCTTTGGAAGCTCATGTCTGATCTTCCAGTTGTTGGGACACAAATACTGGTAATACCGATATACTGTGACAACCAGGCGACTACGACAGTGGCATCAAATGACCTTTTCAACGGAAAGAAGAGGACTCTGCGATTAAAGCATAGGGCAGTACATGATCTCATCAAGGGAGGTGTTATTGCAGTGATTGATGTTCGAAGTTAGAAAAACCTAGCAAATCCGTTCACCAAGGGCCTCAAGTGCCAGTTTGTCGATAACACAGTAAGAAAAATGGGCTTGTAAGGCATTCTGATATTATGTTATTGTAATCCTACCATAAAGTTTTATGCTATTAGTTCAAAGAAAAATCTACTCGGCATCTAGCTTTTGGTTCAAAGAAGGACCATTAACTAAAAAAAATATCAGGAACAGTGGATACATATCCTCTGTGGCATGGAGAGGTTACAAACCTACAACCACTGTTATCTACTATTATTTTCTGTAGAAAACGGATCTTGTGAGAGGTTGGCTTAAACGCCTTAATGAGTTCACAGGCAGAGTGAATGCCTGGTGTGCTTTACAGGAAGCATGGTAGCACAACACTATAAGGAGTAAAACTCTATGCTATAGTGGGGTGAGGGTAATGTCTCGGCTTTGTGAGCTAAGTCACAGCAAAGTAGCACCACAAATAGGCAGGTAGCCTAATGCTGTATGATAAAATTAAATAGGGGTAGTCAGCACTATGAATGGGAGGTGTTTCTCATGTTACAGTGGCACGAAACCATGATAAGGTACCTGGATAGGGGTAAAGCCTCGACCTTGTAAGCCATGTCGTTGCGGCATAACACCGCAAGGGAGCCTAAGGCTTCATGTTGGGTAGTATGGAACTACAAAGAGGCTGTGACCTCATGCTACAGTAGTATGATACTACGATGAGGTTCTGATAGGGGTAATGCCTCGGCTTTAGGCCATGTCATAGCGGCGTAGCACCACAAGGGAAGCACAAGGCTTCATGCCATGTCTCTTTAATAAATAACTCACCTATAGTGTATGGACAGAGATAGCAGGCCGTATCTTGAGGGTAAACTTGTAGACACTCAAAATTATATACTAAAACTAGGCTGGCACATGGCCTTTAATGTGTAGCCAGAAGCACATTTAACTATATTATGTGAGTGAGAAGAATTTCAGCTATGGTACATAATTCAAGGCTTAGTCCATTCTTGTATTATAGTCTGTTGTTTGACCCATACAGAAAGATTCAAGTCGTAAGCGACATCTCTCCTAATTCATGATGGACAGTTATTGTGGGGAACACTCAACTCCATATATCGAAATATGTGGGGGATTGTTGGAGCTTTTCCTTTGTAAGATGTGAAGAGAGCTTGCTCTCAACACATGCCTAGTAAAGTTTAGTCCCACATTAGAAAAGCATAATGAGGTACTCAATATATATACTTGGTATGTGTTGTTGAGATATGCACATGGGATGGTGACCCTAAAGAGGGAACCATGTGGGTAATTTTACTAGGAGGTAAGGTTAAGACTCCATGGTAATGCATTAGCTTTTTGATCTTGGAATTTCTTCTTTTGGAGCTAAGCCCCGTAGGGGCTTAGCGACTCGGACTCAGGCTCATGGGCTCATGAGGCGTAATGTGGCATTTTGTTAGCATACTTTGTACTTAGCACGTCATCATCGTCACTAGATGCATAGTGCGCTTAAGTTGCGCTCGTTGCATGAGCCTCTTGCGCAGCCGTTCGTGTACCAGTTCGTGCTGCCTGATCGCATAATCAGATGGCGTACCAGTTGGCGTGGCCAGATGGCACAACCCGATCGTGCGGTCAGATGGCACGCCAGTTGCTATGCCAGTTGGTGCGCCAGTAGGCATTGCCAGTTGGCGCTGCCTGTTAGCGCTGTAGTTGGCACGCGGTTTGTGCGTAATTTGTGCAGGGTGAGCGCGGTACGCATATTGTGCTAGTATGCACGGTAGAGGTTGGGTGCTATTGGCGCTGGTGCACAGCTTGTGCGTGCTGTGCGCCATTTAGCTCAGATCTTTTTTGTGCACAATTGAGCAGTTACAGCATGTTCGGGACAATTTTTTCTCACATCTCGAACTTGTTGCTAACTGGGCGATTACATTGTGGGACTATAAAAGATTTTTTGCTCTCTCTTTCTCAGGGTACAGAATATACAAGTGTTCAGAACACAAGTTCCTTACGAATCCAGAGAGTTCAAGAGGGAAAAGAAGTGTGCCAGCACCAGCGCTACTTAGTGCAGGTGTCCGTGCTATCCGAGGAGTCAGAAGAGCGGAGTATTCCAAAGTTCTCCATCGAACTTGCTATTTTTTGGAAGTTGTTCATGTGGGGCGAATCAAGCTTTGAGCACCGATGATAATTCACCGCAACAAGCTTCTTCCTCTCTGATCTAATCAGAACCTTCAGTTCTTTCATTAGCCACTTGCAACTCATTCTGAACGAGAACTTCTCTGATCTAATAAAAAAAGTTAATGGACGTTCATTGCTGCTGCTGCTACGAATTCTTCTGTGTCTTCTTCGAAGTAACACATTAGTTTTCGTCTTTTAGAATCCTCCGAGGATCTCTGTTTTTCACCTTCCTTGAAGTGTTTCTACGAAACATTGGTCTTACAATCGTTTCATTTCTCAGTTTTCCATCAAAAATTATGCCCTGGGACTAACACTTCCTAGCCTCTCTACCAAAAAGCCTAACCCACTTTTATATTTGTTCAGCCCATAAACCAAAGTATTAGTCCAAACCAAGTCCAACATAAACCAAACAAAACCGGGAACCTGCTGATTACCAAGGGACGGAACTTGAAACAAACTTGGTCACCTTGACCCAGCAACCCTAGGGATCAGGTCCACCTGAATACCAGGCTTCCAACGTTCAATTTATGTACGTTAGGGAATCGAACTCTGCACGAGTTCGATCCCCCAGAACTCTATAAATAGAAAGGATTTTATTTAATTTTCACTCAATCCGTTCTCTTCTTCTTCTATATATTTAAGAGTTCTCGAAGCTTTTCAATCTTCCTAATCTAAACCTTATGACTCATAGCCAAGCAAGTGCCAGTTCAGTTCGATCTATAAGTTTGGTTCGAGTTATAAAATAGGCTTGAAAACAACTTAGTTTTTATACCTGTTTGAAGTCAACAAGTCCTTCGCATTAAAGGCTTGTGTTGTGAAGTTGCTCGTGTCTTCGGATCGAAGCACGAGGTATCGTAAGTATCACGATCTGCACCCATTTTGAAATATGTGTACGTAGCCAAGTCCAGCCTATGCCGCAACATCGGCGGTAGTACGCTGTCTAGACCTCAATGTCAATCTTAATATAACAAAATTATATCTATTTGCTCATTCATAATAACTATTTTATTTACAAATCCAATAATACATAAAAATGATATTTGGAAACAAATTCGCTAAAAATAAAGAACTATCTAATATAGAATCTAAGGTCGGCTTCCAAGGTCTCTATCTCCCATGTATAATCTATAGCATAAAAGTAGGAGGCATACCAAGCCATCTACAATGATCCAGTCAAAAAAAGAGCAAAGTACAACCCTATTATAATAATATAACTTAATACAGAATCGTTAGACAGTAGAGATGTAGTAGAATAATAAAGAAACTTGTAGATGAACTGGAAATAATAAACATGTACAAGAAACCACTATAAAAACATGTATGAATGAGAGAACTAAAAATGAACATGTACAAGTAAATAGACAGTATGTTTGAAATACTTTTTGACATGTGAATGGCTGAACTAGTACGACACATCATACGATGACTATCATTTATTTTTGGTACGACTGACCCATACATGAGGTGTACACTACCAAAATCTAACGGTTTAACAACGGCCATATCCGTCGCTAATCCGTTGGTACCTGGATTTAGCGACGGGCCACCGACAAATTTTGGCCAAAAAATCCGTCTGGAAACAACCCGTCGCTAACAATATCCGTCGCTAAGTTGTCGCCATTCGACGACTTAGCGACGGATTACCGTCAGCAAGATTCGTACAATTAGTGACGAATGACGAACGATTTTTTGTCAAATCAAGTATCAGGAAGTTAGTGGTACTGCTACTTTACCGACGGACATGTCCGTCGGAAATACGTCGGCAATGTGTCGGTAAACGCGTATCAGAGAGTTTCTGATACGCAAAATCCGTTGCTAATCCGTTGCGAATAGTCATTAATAGTCGACGAATTTGCGACGAATTAGCGGCGGGGCATCCGTCGCTTCGGTTCTAGAAATCTTTCATGTTTCCAGAACCTTGGCGATGGATAATCCGTCGCTAATCCGTCGTACATTGTCGCTAGGTTGTCGCCAATAAGTCACGACTTTGGCGACGGATCATCCGTCGCTAAATACTTACCGACTACTAGCGACAGATTGGCGACGACTAATCCGTCGCTTAGCTTCTGGAAATCTTTCAAATTTTTAGAACCTTGTTGACGGATAATCTGTCGTTTGGTAGTCGCCATCCGTCACTAACTGAAAATTCTTCAGTTAGTGACGGATATTCCGTCTCTTAGTAGCCGCCATCTGTCGCTTTGCCGTCACTTTTCGTCGCTTTGTAGTCGCTAGTCCATCGCTAACTGGAAATTTTTTGATTTTTTTACATAAAACAGAGCATTCCCTGTTCACACAACATCCGAAATATCGGAACATCGCAATATGCATCACACATTACGCAAACCAACAAACCAATATACATCACACACCAATATACAAATATCCTTCACAAATACATCACACAAACCAACGTACAACACACACCAATATACAAATATCCATCATTTTAAACCATTATCCAAAACTTACCACCATTATCCAAAACTCACCACCATTATTTAGCCAATATCCAAACATTCATCAAAATATTCATCAAAAACTAATATCCAAGTGATAATATCCAAAATTCATAAATATTCAACATTTAAAAACATTTAAAAATATTTCAAACCATTCAAATACAATACATCAATGAGAAGGAGGAGTTGGATCGTCCGCTGGTGGTACTCCCTGCTGCGCCCGACAATAATACTCCTCCACCATGTATACCGGTAGGGTATCAAAGACATGGTCTAGAAGTTGGCGTAGCTGCTCTGGCGACATCATGTCAAGGAGTGTCGTCACAGCATGAGGCGGTACCAGAGGGGCAGCAGGGTCAAAAGAAAGACGCCCGACGGAAGGATCAGGAGCAGCAGTAGACAGACCGGGAGCAGACGGACAGAAAGTAAATAAACCGGGAGCAGACGAACCAGGAACAAAAGAACCGGTAGCAGTAGAAGGACGCAGATAGTATGTGGTTATATGCTTCCGCAAGGACGACACCGCCTTGGTCAGATTCGCAAGCTGTGTCCTCATATTATCGCCTGCCGAGGTCACGGAAGAAAGCGGGGGCGGTGGAAATCTCTGAATCGACGCCTGCAATGACGTCGGGGAGTCGCATCCGTAGAGACGCCCTTTTCTAAAGCCACCGACGGTATCTACGAACATGTCGTCATAGCGAGCGGCCATAGAAGAGGACGCCGGGGTGGGCATCGTTTTGTCGACATCCTCGACAGCAGATGGCTGAACCCGTCTAAGGGCTACACGATACGCAGCCTATCAAATATATGTGATTATACTATGAGTTTTCCTAAGTTATAATATAAATCCTATGTTTCCCTAAGTTATAGTCTGAATCTAAGTTTACCTAAGTTATAGTCTGAATCCTAAGTTTACCTAAGTTATAGTCTGAATAGTTATAATTCTAACATAAATCTCATAAACATAAGTACTTACATTAGTCTCCTTGGCTCTCTCATCGACGAAGCTCCCGTCCTTTCGCCTCTTGTGCGTATACTGGAATACATCGTGTATGGTGACCGATTCTGCCTCTTTTGTCTCCTTTACCGCCTATTGGGACTGTATACAAAATATTCGTAGAATTTAATTAACTCCGTATATTAATAGTACCGAATTACATAGTGGAATAAATTTGCGGTATCTCACCAGATCTGTACGCGTCGCTGCATGGGGCCTTGATCCCCCCGTATGCAGACCCGCGGCCCGTCGATTCACCTTCGCTTTCTTCGATTTCTGCTTGTACGCAAGAGTATCCATCTTCTCCAAGATCTGCTCATAATACTCCTGCCGGATCCACTCCTTCTTCGAATGCGCCGTTCGAAGGTCATACACCGCGTCCCGTATCTTCTTTCCGACGGTGCTTCTGTAGGTCCTGTGGATCGCCTCCTCGCGATGGAGGGGCCACCAAAAAGTCCTATAACATACATATCCAATTATTATGTAATTAAAAAATGGTTAATTAAAGAGTAATTAATAATTAACCATATATATATATATATATACCCTCATGTCGTCGAGACTGATGTATTGCAAGTCTAGGGGCACCTCAGAAAAATTGAGGTAGGGGCCATGGTAGTTAGCCCGGATAATCTGCCCTAGAAGCCTGGTAGCATCCCACGGAAAAAACCTACAAAGAAGTAATGACTTGATTATTAACTTGAATAAATGAAACAAATTTAATAAATTAACTTAAATTTACTTACGATTCACCCGCGAGCCATAGCTCTCGTCGGAACTCGCCCATCGGCCTCTCTGGTGGCGTCGGAGGATCCGCGGCTCTGCATATGTACTCACTGGTAACCGGATGTAACTGAGTCCGAGGATACTCGGGGGCCCACTGTGCAGTAACTGGTGGATCCGCTGGCGGAACGGTTCCGTCAGCGGATGGAGACGCATGCCTTGATGAAGGTGATGATAGCCCTGTGGTAGATCGACGGCGGGATGAGTCTGTGCCTGGGGTACTCTTCTGGTCGGGATCGCTAGATGGGGTCATATTCCGGGAATGCTGAAGGCGACCACGACCACTACCACCAGTACCACCACCACAACGATGCCCACGACCAGGTCCACCAGCACCACCACCCGCACCACCACCAGCACCACCAGCACCACGACCAGTACCACCACGACGATGAGTGCTAGCCACCATGACCTGTAAATAGAACACATAAACATAATTAACAATATAGAAGTATAAATGAATATAAAACTAAACTAAAATATATATATACCACTGTTTGCAAAGAACAAAAGTTTTATTACAAACTAAGAAAAAGAGTACAGGAGTACAATTTATTTTTGGGGAAGTACAACTATAGAAATCTGATCAGAAGACGATCACTTTATCCTTTGGACGATGTGATATCGAAGACACGAGCCTCTGGAGGATGCAATAGCACTTTAGCAGGAGATTATGATCACTCGTGATGCTTTAAGATTAATTTGAAACTCTATTTATAGAGTTCTTGAAATAACTGTTTAGCAGTTATTCTGGATTGCACGCGCTTCAGGTTGCGTGCCTCTTGTTCACTTGCACAAATGGTTGCACTAACTGCTGTGGACGCATGGCATCGTTTGATTAAGATGCACGTGGTCGTGAGCAGTGTAGTGGGCATGTTCTATGAAGTTAGTGGCTTGCGCGCCACGTCACTCTGTCCTGAACACCATTTGATCACCTTGCGCGTGTTTCATCGGGTTGTGCGTGGGCGCAATGTAACAACCTGTACGAGCGGTTTGCACCAACTGCTGTAGACGTGTGGCATCATTTGATTGAGATACACGTGGTCGTGGGCAGTGTAGTGGGCACACTCTGCGAAGTTGATGGCTTGCGTGCCACGTCACCCTGTTTAAAAATAAGAGTTGATCAAGTAGCGCCAATTTGTCAGGCTGCGCATAGGCACAACTCAACGATTGGCGCCTTTGACTAGGTCTTCTATGCTGTACTGATTAATCCTCGTGCCATACAGTGACTTACGCGAACCAACTATCAGAATTAATGACATGCTCACAAAATCTTCTCGAGTGCCGCATTACGCGGGATTCGAATGGATTTTCCTTAATCTCCGTGTTGTCAGTTGTCAGATAATGATGACGTCATTACAACTTCTCGAAGAAGTGCGCCACGTAGCTCTCGTGCAACCTAACTCTGGCACAACCTGAAGTTGGCACAGTCTGATGCTGTGCAACGTGTTTGTTTGGCACAATACAATATTTTGGTGCCATCTGATGGTTAAACACTTTAATGAGTGGCGCATCTTAATTTTTAGGCTCTACAAGACCCCCTTCAAAGTTTTTGAAACTTGAAAAATACTTCAAAGTCTTGAAATACTTTAAATTATGCTAGTTTTGTTTGGATTGTGCCAGGCAACTTTTCGAGTTGTGTCAGTCAACTCGAGTGCGCTTCTTCAGCTTAGACTGCGTAACCGTTTTGGGCTATAAATAGCCGTACACTGTGAGTCTTTCATTCTTCACATCATTTAAGATAACTCGAAAGAAACCCTACCTTCTTTTTTTTCCCAATCTTTGAGAACTTTAATCGATAGCAATGGCACCCAAACACTCTGCTGCTAAGAAGGGCAAGACTGTGGCCGAGTCATCCACACAAGTTCCACCTTCGTCACGCCAAGAGAAGGCCAATCCGGCCATAAAAGGTAAGCTTTCGACTGTAGACCTGATTGTCGACCACCCTACTGATCATCGGCAACCCTATTTAGGGTTTGGCTTGGTTCTGACAATGTGCGCCTGCTCTATTTAGAGTTGGGCATACTCTATAACTGGTGCCTCCCTTATTAGGGTTTGGCTGCTGTTGACTCGTGTTATGCAGTGTTTCAGAAAGTTGTGCTGTCTTTTGGGCACAACTTTGACATGTTATACGATAAGATATGGCGCAGTCCGATTGCTGTACAACTTGATGGCTGCACATGTTGAGTGTGGCGCAATGTTAGTGTCGCGTAATATTATTATCGTACAGCCTGACTAAAATAGAGTATTAAATACTCGGTTCATTCCCAACGATGAACCTATTTATGGGGCGCTCTTTTTCAAAAAGTCTTTTTTACTTTCTCCCTTGTTAAGTAATATATGCCCATTAATTGGGAAGATGAAGAGTTGGCGGGGGGTGATCTCCGTTGTATATATATGAACATGAAGTTCCACCTTCATCTTTATTCATTTCTCATGGCATCTAACATGAAGAAGGGGACGAACAACAGTGATAACGGTAAAGTTTATGAGGAGAAGTTATACTCCGTGCCTGTGGAGCTTTTGCTGGAAGCTGACCCGTCCCTGAGGGCGAAGAACTTTCTCGACTATTTTGGCTTGACCCCAACAGTCTTCGATCATTCCAGAGGTGGGCCGTCGCCTTCTTCTAAAGAGCATGGCACCTTAGAACGTAGGGAAGAATTCCTTCGTTTGATGCATCGTTCAAGAATCCATGACATAGAGGAACTAAGTGCTGCCTTGCATCAGACTGAGGACGGGAAGAAAAAGTGATGTGATGCTAAAGAGTCTTTTTATATAATGGCCTATAACGCCTATGTCTGTAGTGTCAGTCCTCTTTTCCATTATGAAATAAAAAATTGGACTTTATTAAATCCTGGTGCATTTGAGTTTTGTTGTGTAACTGTCTTGACACATTATCTTTTCTCGGTTAACACAAATTTCTGAACGACATGTGGCACTTTTCATGCTTTTATGCTTCATTCTTCCCGAAATATATGTCTATGGACGTAAGTAATGTTCTAGCTTCAATTGTACATGAATAATTGTCATAAGAAATAAATATTTATTATATTCTCTTCTTCTTTCTGATGCTTGCATGATACCAACTGACGAAAATTCCGAGAGCTGGCATCGGTGATCTTAGATGTTATGAAGTTGAACCACCTTTGACACACACATCAGAGAGCTCAGAACTCTTCATGCTTAAAAGGGCTTCCTCAAGATGGTAGGAAGGGCCTTTATACATGAGAGTTGGACGGTGGAGAGATAGAATTAGGAATCGTATCACAAGGGTGATCTCATTCCTACTTCTCATGAAGGATGGTCTCTTCTCCACCAGTTGTATTGACAACAACTTTTCTTCGAGCTGCTGCACTCTGGGGTTCTCCTCTCGTCTTTCTGAGAGAGAAGAATAGAGTTGATTCCGTTGTCTTGCTCGCTGCTTCAGGTTAAGATGACAAGGAACTGGCATCAACAAGAAGATCCAAAAATGTAATAGACCTTTATTTGTTATATTTAGAATAAAAAATCGAGATGTAATAGATTTCCAATAAGATGTATCTATATTTTTAAAGAAGGAAATAAAGAATAATTTTCTCTTCTTTATGATTTGATTTGATATGATGATAGAAAACAGAATCTAGAGGTAATGTGGACGTGAACTCTTTTTTCTTTTTTTTTTATTGATGATCTTCAAATCGGTTAGGACTTAAAGACAGGATATCATGTCTAAAAAGACGAGATATCTGTGATAATACAGGTTTATCATAAAGAAAAGATATCTTTTAAAACAGCTGGATTTCAAAAGATGGAATTGATGATTTGGATAGGCTCCACGGGGATGATAATAAATGTAGGCCCATTCCTGCATTGAAGTAGAAATGAAAAAGACTGATGAATAAGCATGCCTTTTTAAGGAAAGGTCACTTCGATTCTCGAGACAAAGAGTAAATAAAGATTTCTTCACACGATGAACGAACATGCCTTTTCGAGGAAAGGTTGTTTCGGTTCCTGAGACAGAATGTTTGGCCTTTCTGCCTATAAATAGTGTGGAATTTTTTCTGAAAGCATCATTCACTACTTTTCTCTTATTTGCAAATGTCTTCAGAAGATTTGCCTAAGGAGACGAAAGTTATCTCAAAGATCAAAGCTGCCTTCGACACTCCTTCCGATGAGCCTCTGCCGCCTACTCAGCTAGAAGTCGGAGAAAGCTCGGCTGTCCCTGGATAGAAACAGGACATTTTTGCCAAGCTGGTGGAGCCTGGGAGTACTGTCGAGGAAGAAGCTCTGAGGAAGGTCATCTGCGAACTGCTGGTATCATCGGAAAATCCGGTCCTCGTTAATTTTATATATTTCCTTCTGTTTAAATTTATGTAAATAAAAAGAAATTTTATTTACATTCTGAGTCTCTGTGTTGATATTTCTTCTTGGTCTTCAAACATAATATTTTTTGTGAAATTTGCCATTAATGGGCATCATGGCGATTCAACCATCCATACCAGTCAATTGATAAGCTCCGTTGGAGAAAACTTTGCTTACAATGTAGTGTCCTTTCTACTTCGCTTCGAATTTGTCGTTGTTCATGTGCGTCATAGTCATAGAATGTCTGACGGTTAGAACTAGTTCTCCTTTTTGAAATGTTCGGACTTTGACTTTACGGTTGAAGGCTTTTGATAGACGAGCTTGGTATAACTCAATATGTTGTTGAGCTAGGAGCCATTTCTCGTCAAGCGCTTCAAGCTCCTGAAGTCTCAGGCGATTATTGTTTTCGGTTGTGAGTTCGTTGGCAATGGCAATTTTGAGGGAAGGGATCTGGATTTCTAATGGTAAGACGACGTCACATCCGTATACCAAAGAGAAAGGTGTGCGGCCTGTAGGAGTACGTATAGTAGTACGGTAAGTCCACAGACATTCTCCCAGCTTCTTACTCCAGTTTTGTTTGTTGGTAGAAAAAAACTTCTTGAGGAGTTTGATGATGGTCTTGTTAAATGCTTCTGCCAACCCATTAGCTGCAGGTTTATAAGTTGTAGAAGCAATATTATTGATCCTGTTGTCATTGCAAAATCGAATGAACTTCTAACTAATGAATTGTGGCCCATTATCATAAATAATTCGTCGAGGAACACCGAATCTGTAAATCACATGATGCTTGATAAAGTTGATGACGCTGCTTGTCTTGACCTCAGCTAGAGGTATAGCTTCAACCCATTTTGAGAAGTAATCAGTTATGGCTAATATGAACCGATGTCCTCTATACGAGAGAGGGTTGATAGGACCGATGACATCCATTCCCCAAGCTTCAAAGGGACAAGATGCTGCCGTTGGGTGAAAAAATTCTGATGGTTGATGGATGAAGTCAGCATGAATTTGACATGCTAGGCACTTCCTTGCATGCTCGATTGCATCAGATACCATTGAGGGCCAATAATAGACCATACGATGAATGCGATCCTGTAATTTAGGACCAGGTTGATGTGCGCCACAAACATCGTCATGAGCTTCACGAAGTATTTGTTTTGCTTCTTCCCCCGCAAGGCAACGTACCCGTCGAACGTTCATCGGTATTGTGTCTTTGTAGTATGATTATAGTAAAATCTGAGTGATCGTCGTCGAATTGTTGTAGCCTCCTTAGGATCTTCGGGTAGAATATCATGGACTACAGAGTCTATGAAATAAGCCCTCCAGTCCTCACTGATGGCGCAAATTTCAACTGAATTGTTGAATTCCATGTTTGGGTTGTTAACTTCCATATTTAAGTTATTCTCGACACAAAATTACTCTCTATTAGTGATGACGATCATTTATTGCCTTCTGACAGGAATTGCTAATACTGCTGCAAGATTAGCAAGAGCATTAGCTTTCGTGTTACACGCTCGGCGTACATGCTCAATAAAGAAGTCTTTGAATGAAGTAGCCATCTTGATTGCTGCATCATGAAATGGAATTAGATCTTGATGTCGAACTTCGTATGTGCCTCTAACTTGATTGACAATTAATTTGGAGTCTCTGTAAACTTCAAGATACTCAATATCTAATTGTTTAGCCAATTGGAGACCAATGAGCAGAGCGTTGTATTCATCCACATTGTTGGAACACGACTCATCTAAAGAATAAGCTCTTTGGATAGCTAACCCTTCTGGTGAGACGGGAACGATTCCGACTCCAGCAACAATAGCACCTTTTGGTCCAATTCTGGATACACCATTAAAGAATAAACGCCAAATAAGAATTTCTTTTGAAATCATGTTGGACTCCAAAGTTTCATCTGTAATCTCATCATAGAGTTTAGATATTTCGGAAACTGGATAAGGTGCTAGAAAGTCAGCAAGGGCTTGACCTTTAACAGACTTTTAAGGAACATAAACCATATCATATTTTGCTAACAATATGGCCCATGTTGTAAGCCTAGAATTGAGTGTACTGGGCTTCTTCATCAGGACCCGAAGAGGGTTAACTCTAGAAATAACATGAATGGTTTGGCCAGTGATATAATATTTCATCTTTTGAACAGAAAACATCAAAGCTAGACATTCTTTTTCTACTGGAGTGTATCGATGCTCAGCTCCAATCATCATGCGGCTAAGGTAGTAGATAGCCTGCTCACGACCTTCTTTATTCTTCTGAGCTAATAAAGCCCCTAGGGAGTGGTCCATTGCTCGAACATACATCAGGAAAGGTATTCCTGACACTAGAGGCACTAGAACTGGAGGGTTCATCAAGTACCGCTTTATGTCTTTAAATGCTTGTTGACATTCTTCAGTCCAAATAAATGACACACTTTTCTTCATGAATTGAGTGAATGGTCTACAACATCCAGAAAGATTTGAGATGAATCTCCTGATATACGCAAGCCGTCCCTGGAATTCTCGTAGCTCTTTTAGGTTGCGTGGAGGATGCATCTCTTGAATGGCTTTGATTTTCTCAGGGTCAACGTGTATACCTTTAGATGTAATAACGAATCCAAGAAATTTGCCACTAGAGACTCCCATGAATGACTTGGTGGGATTCATCTTCAGTTGTTGCTGGCGCATTAGATCGAAAATAGTTCTCAAATCTTGAATATGGTCTTCTTTTAAACAACTTTTGATAGCAATATTGTCAACATAACATTCAACAGTCTTTCGTAAATGATCATGAAAGATGGTACTCATGGCCCGCTGATAAGTTGCACCAGCGTTCTTAAGACCAAATGGCATGACAGTGTAGCAATAGACTCCAAGTGGAGTGCAAAAAGATGTATGTTTCTCATCTTTTGGATACATCTTGATTTGATTATATCCTGAAAATCCATCCATAAAGGACATACGTTCAAATCCACAAGTATTGTCAATCATGACATCAGTGATTGGGAGAGAAAATTCATCTTTGGGACAAGCTTCATTAAGGTCTCTAAAGTCGATGCAGTCTCGGACTTTCTATGTCTTCTTCAAAACTGGGACAACATTAGCCACCCAGTCCAGATTTTGTTCTTCTCTGATGAAACCATAAGCGATGAGTTTCTTAACCTCAGCTTCTATGGCATCTATCATGTCAGGTCGAAACCGACGTTGTTGCTGTTTGACTGGCCTCGCATTTGGCAGAATGTTGAGCTTGTGGGTAGCGATCTGAGGATCCAACCCCGGCATGTCTTCATAGCTCCAAGCAAATACATCAATGTATTTCCTAATGAGTTGGATTAGTTTTTGTTTATCCGCTTCAGGAAGACTTTTGCTGACAAATATCGGTTTTGGAGAAACTTCATCTCCAATATTGACTTGAACCAGCTGATCATCAGTAGGTGGCTCATGTTGCTCAAAGCGAAGCTCCCATTGAGTATCCATCCTTTGTGCCCAAGGATCAGATTCAAAAGCTTTGGTAAATTCTTTGTCATCTTCCGAGAACTCAGCAGTATCACATTTGAAGATAGAGTCACGCGATGGACGTGCCCTACAATGGTGTCTGAATCCCATAAGATAGAATCAGAAGAGTTAGATCGTTCTTCTTTCTCGGATTCGGAGGCTTCTGGAGTCGGAGTTGGTGAAGTATAACCTAATCCCCGCTTCGTTTTGCTGTAGTATTGTTGTGATTTTTATTTCGAAACAGGAATACGAATAGGAGTTCGCCTTCCTTTGTCGCCATTGAGACCAGCTTTAAAATTATAGCCCATCTTTTGAATGATATCTTTTGATTGCTGACTATAACGACGTAGTTGAAGTCTTTCGTTATCGTGATTTTCTTCCTCTCTATCCGGCGTGATTTTAAGTTCTGTTCCTTTACTAAAAAGTATTGGAAGTTCATCTTTCTTTCTGGAAGGAACTAAGAAGAAGGAGTCCTGCATTGGCTCGAGCAATACTACGTTTCAGGAAGCTTCAACTACTCCTATGGCAAGTGGTTCGAAGTTATCTAACATTTCTAAATAACATCGAGTATAATAAAAGACATCAGTATACTATAAAGGAGATGCTACTTTATTGATTTGTACATCATCATTTACAACATAATTCTTAGCCTTCACAGAAGGCCTCATAAGGTTGATAACCAGAGGAGGAGAAGGAGAAGTAGAAGAGGAGGAGGAGAAGGTTTGTTTCGACGAAGGTCGCACTACAAAAAAAGTGTCTTTCTGGGACGCCAAAAATCCGTCTTAAAAAGACCCAAATCAGTTCTAAATTGTAATTTGGGACAAATTTTAGGATGGTAAGTGACAGTGCTATTAGGGTGGCGTGGCAAAAAGTTTTAGGATGAAAAATACCGTCCTAATTTGGTTTTAGGGTCGAAAAATGTAACCGTTCCAAAAGAGTTTGAATTATTACATGTTTACGACGGTTTACAAAATGGTCCCAAAATAAAAGAGTTTGTGATGAATAACATCCGTCCTAAAAAAATTTCCCAGCGTTACAAAAGAATGTCATTTATATCTAGGACAATTACATAACTGTCCCAAAAGTAACACTTATGAAATTATTGTCTGTATTTTTCAGCTATAAAACATACAATTTAAATACACATATTCATATAATCATGGACGTTGTGAAGCTTATCCTCAGATGTATCTCCAGGTATCAGAGCTCCAATACAAAAAAAGCTTAACAACATCAAGCATTCTTTACCATTAAGTAGAAGACAACAAAATCCATATATAACTATATATGTTCAATTGATAAACAACAAAAAGCTTAACATTAAGCATCCTTAACCACCATTTACAAAATAAATCCAAAATACTATACATCACCCACAGCATCAGTTACAAAATGAACCCATTGTCTCCACCATTACATACAAAATGCTGAACCCATTAAGCATCCTTAACCACCTTTTCCAAAATAAATCCAAAACACTATACATCACCCACAACATCAGTTACAAAATGAACCCATTGTCTCCACCATTACTCCATGTTTTTAGTATATCCAACATGAACCCAAAAATTAACCCAAACTTTTTATCATCACAAGATCGTCGCCCATTATTTTAGCATATCCAGAATGCTTTTGAAGGACCCGCAAATGAAGATATGCCAATATATTAGCAACCTGCTAACTATACACGAACAACCAGAAAAGAAAGACAAGTTCTTCCAAATTGTACAGACTAGACCACATTAGTTTGTGAAGGTTTAAACAAATTGTGCAAACCTACTAACAGTTCATCCAAACTGTACAGACCTGCGTACAAAAATGTTGGAAAAAAACAATGTACAGAAAAAGCTTCAAGTGACAAAGGAAGCTTCAAGTGAAAAAAAAGTTTAAGTGAAGACGGGAAAAATTGGAAAACATTTTAAATGTGAAGTATAATTATTCTAGCAAGAATTACAGTAACAAGCTGGAAAAAACCAATGTAAAAGTTAAAATCTGTTACACTCTATATCCAGTAAAAGTTAATTAAAACAGGGCAATTTTAATTAACTAAAATAGGGCATGGCAAAACAGTGCTATAGATAGACTGTCATATATATGACTCCCCTTGTGTACTGCTGTCTTGCTCATTTCCTGCACCATACAACCTTACATTGGGTTGATACACTCCCTCAATACAGAGTTACCTAGACCACACCACTCAACACTCTATATCCAGTACATTGGATTCACTGAGGACACCTTCATGTACCCAGTCTCTACTTCATTTATTCCTCCTTCCTGATAGCTCATGCCTCTGTCTACTAAACCTGTCCTAACTAGGATGATGCCCCTCGAGTGATTTTCTATCTAAGGTGGAAACAATAGACTGACACCACAAAGTTGTACTACTTCCTGTGTACTTGTACCTATATAGGGATTGGTACCAGGGGCTGGCACCATTCCTTTGTATATAAGAGTGTCGAAAACGAGGTAGTCACTCGGTCACTGGGCATAACTCACAAGATTTTGTTCACTCATGTCCCTGTTCTGTCACTATTCTCTCCAAAAGTATAGGCTGACTCCCTCCTCCCTATACAACCTGGTGTGGTGTTGGTCTTCAGTGTGCAAGATTCTATACTGGTACAGGATACAAAGTACAAACAATTGCAACTGCAACTGGTACCCCTTAAATAAAGTTACAGCAGCACCTAAATTACTGTATCATAGTGTGATTGAACCCAGGAAATGCAGTAAACCTATATGAATTTGCAGTGGACGGGATCAAGGTGGACAGATACAAGCTAACCTGGGGTTAGGATACCCAGACATCCCACACACAGGTCCAATGTTCTGAACTTGAAGTTCATTCTCCAAAATAAAGTTCAATGACTGAACTTGAAGTTTCAAATGTCTGAAATGAAGGTACAGATCAGAATATCAAAACAGGGGACTGAACTCCTTAGTTCAGAGGGACTGTTTATAATGAGCTAATGACCTGAACAAAATAATGGACTGATATGTAGGTGATATGGACATTTAAAGACTGAATATAATTGTATAGTGTAAATCTGAGACTGAACATTTAGTCCAATAATTTGAACTTAAAACAAAACAATGGATACCCATCTAACATACTCTAAAATTCAGTGTAAAAAATAACTTGGCAATATGTAAAAAATATCACTGGTTTCGGAGTTTCCAGGGAAAAGGACACAGTGAAAAAAGAAGCTAAAATTCAGTTCCGATACTGATACCGAGATTATGCAAAATTCAGACTATGCAAAATTCATTCCAAAAAATCAGTCCAGAAAAGAAACCAATGTAATAAATACAAATTTTAACTTGAAAGAAAGGAAATGGAGAACCAAACATAAATTGCAGCCATGAAAGAAAACCAAACATAAGAATCACAGAGAAAAACCAATGTAATAAGTTGATAGTTGGCAAATTACCTGGTCGATGTACTGGATTGTTGAGAAAGTAGTTGAGCATTCAGGAACATGGCCACAACTTCATCTTTGAGCTCAGTCCTAAGCTCACTCTTGACCGCCTCAAGCTCTTTTTTGTGCCGGGCCTCTTGCTGCTTACGCTCTTTCCTTAATGCGTCAGTCTCTTCTCTCAACTTCTCCGCATATTCTCGTAACTTTTCACCATCTTCTCGTAGTTCTACAATCTCAGCATTTGTTGCTTGTTGAATCTCAGCCTGATGAGCTACTAAGGATGTTGATCCTTTACCGCTTACACCTACTCCTCGGCCTAAAACTCGGCCATGCACATCTTGTCCAATCACTTCCCTATAAACATTATTTAATTGCTCCTCGTTATCTCGTTCTTCAGCTGGTAGCTCTTCAATTCTCCTTTCTAACATTTTCTATAGCATGCAAGGAGGTTTGTGTTAAATTTCTCTAATTTGCAATTAACATTTTGTTAAAAAAACTCATTACAAATATGAATTTTATATACCTCTGTTCCAGCAGCCCCGTCTTCTTCATTATAACTGCCATCTTTTCCTCCAGTGGCTCTCCACATGTTGACAAGGTCAACAGACATGTTTTCTATCCTTCTCTGATGTGTATGCATGTTCCAAAGTAAGAAAAAATTTATACATTATCAACTGAAAATATATGAGAATTATCTTACCAAAAAATACAATACTAACCTTTCTCTTTATTTCTGGAAAGGATCTTCTACCAGTTCTAGGGAGAGCACAAAGTTTTCCGCGATTAACTTGGTTCTTCTCCGAAACTTTCTAAAAAACATTTGGACATTATTTAGTAAATTGAAATAAAGGGTTTGCCCCTAGTATGAATATGGATGTAAGTTATTTGTTATTCGATTTATACCTGTGTGTTACCCAAGCCCCAATATGCCACTAGAGTTGGCCATTGACTGGGCTCCACCCGGGGCGGCACATTTGCTAGGCGCTCTTCATCGGTCTCAAACTTTGTATAGAAGTCTTTTTTCACACGATGCTTGAAGGCCTTCCAGGAAATTCCCATTTTCTTAAAGCAAATAGCTTTAAAAGCATCGGGTGCATTTGTGTTTTCCTTAAAAAAATATGATATCTAAGTTATCAATATAAGTAGCCATTATCAATAGCAAAAATATGTGAACAACAGGTGATGGTAAAGCATTCAAACATGATATCCGAGGTTATACTTCCAAACAACCACAAGAACAGCAAGATATAAATTAGTTGAATCATCCTAAACCAAAAACAAGGAACCACTTCAACATCTTCATTCTAACATTAAAAGAATATAAACAAAATATTGCACTTGAAATGACAGTTTCAATCAACACTTCTAGGCCACAGCTGCTTCAATCGATTTGTTTTTACTCTAGATGGTGAATTATAGTGCTATGATCTATAGCTTACAATTCAAACCTTGAGTGTTACTGACTACAAAGTCAATGCCAATGTGTCTAGGTTTAGCAAGACAGACAATAGGGGGTTCACTATCAAGTAGGATAATAGTGAAAATAAAGATAGTAATCCATGAAAATACTGATAAAGAGACGGGGAAAGTTACCTTAACCGATGCCTAGACCATTTCTAGTTTATCCTTATCAGCCTTACGCCAAGATAACATTGTTAACGGAAACAATTCGCCATTTCGAGAAAGGTTACCAAGATGAGACATCAAATGGTGCCCATGTTCTCTAACCGGTTGGCAATATTCATCCCACTCTATGATTTTTTTTACTCCATTATTCCATTTTTTCCATGGCTTAGCAGTTCCTCTATGTTGCCTAGTGGAAGGTCCACTCTCCATCGTACCTTATCAGAAATAAAAGGGAAAGACTGATAAATAGACTACTTAAAAACCAGAACCATTAATAGCTCACAATTTACATTATAAATTTCAATACAAAACTTACCCTTCGGTATTTTCTCAGAATTCTCTACTGGCTCATTATCTAAAGGCTCATCATCGCTCTCCTAAAAAATTTGATGTCTTGATATAGGAATGCGCAAGACATCCTCCATAAAAGAGGGTTATAATCGTGGATCTAATGTCCTCTCATCCATTGCTATGACATGTTCCATATTCTTTGCAATACGAGATGACCTACGCGTAGGACTGTTGTATGCAGCCTGAAAATACATAATAAATATAGCAGTATATAGGTAGGTGCTGTCAAGATAGTCCAACACAGTGCCATAGGAAAGTTCAAACCATAGTACGTAGTAAGCTATGCAAAAAACACACTAATAAGACATAGAAGTTAGTTCAAACCATAGTAAAAATCTATGCAAGGAAGCTCAAACCATAGTAAAATACTCTTCCTCTACAATTTGATCCCAGTTGAAGCTAGGCATCAGATCGACTCTCACCGTGGGTCGGCAAGAGCTCAATCGCATCCATGATGCAGCTCAACCAGCTCTACCAATGAAGAACCAAACCACCATAGCAGGATACCCGAGTATCAGAAGAAGTATTAATTGTACAGTGGCGTATCAGAAGAAATTTAAGTGCACACTGGTGTATTAGAGCGTATCAGAGCTCACTAGATATTGGCAACATAAGCATTGGCAGAGGGTCAAGACCAGCATCAATGGAGGATCAAGACTAGAGGACCCCGGATGTTGCTTTTATCATCATTTGCTACATGTGTTGTATTAGATATAAGAAAATTAGATTCAATATGTATATAAAGAAAATGAAAAATGCTCATCCTCGACAAAATTTGAGGATCAAATATCCAGAATTGTCAAGATAGTCCAACACACTAATAAGACATAGAAGGAAGTTCAAATCAGAATAAAAATCTATGCAAGGAATCTCAAACCATAGTAAAATACTCTTCCTCTACAATTTGATCCCAGTTGAAGCTAGGCATCAGATCGAAGCTCACCGTGGGTCTGCAAGAGATCAATAACATCCATGATTCGGCTCAACCAGCTCTACCAATGAAGAACCAAACCACCATAGCAGGATACCCGAGTATCAGAAGAAGTATCAATTGTACAGTGGCGTATCAGAAGAAATTTAAGTACACACTGGTGTATTAGAGCGTATCAGAGCTCACTAGACATTGGCAACGCAAGCATTGGCAGAGGGTCAAGACCAGTATCAATGGAGGATCAAGGCTCGAGGACCCCGGATGTTGCTTTTCTCATCATTTGCTACATGTGTTATATTAGATCAAGATAGTCCAACACACTAATAAGATATAGAAGGAAGTTCAAATCAGAATAAAAATCTATGCAAGGAAGCTCAAACCATAGTAAAATACTCTTCCTCTACAATTTGATCCCAGTTGAAGCTAGGCATCAGATCGAAGCTCACCGTGGGTCTGCAAGAGCTCAATAACATCCATGATGCGGCTCAACCAGCTCTACCAATGAAGAACCAAATCACCATAGCAGGATACTCGAGTATCAGAAGAAGTATCAATTGCACAGTAGCATCAGAAGAAATTTAAGTGCACGCTGGTGTATTAGAGCGTATCGGAGCTCATTAGACATTGGCAGTGCAAGCATTGGTAGAGGGTCAAGACCAGCACCAATAGAGGATCAAGACTCGAGGACCCCGGATGTTGCTTTTCTCATCATTTGCAACCATAGTAGTAAGCTGTACACTGGAACAGTAAAAAAATTGCTTATGATCAAATTTTTAACCTTTTTCATTTTAGGGACAGAAGAGTCATCATTGTTTGCAACCTGCAACGTAAGAAAAATAGTGAGATATTCCAATGAATGAAGACAGAAAACACAAGACTTGATATCCAATTTATTACCTTCTTCATTTTAGGGTCGGAAGATTCTTCATTATGGTTACTATCTTCCTCGCTAAGCAAGTCATCACCGACGGGGATATACTCATCATCTCTTTCACTTGCGCTTCTTTTTCCCATCTTACTCGAACTTGTTCGAGTAACCATCTTCGAATTCATTACAAGCTTTGAAGCTTGTTGCAATTTCAAAGCTTCCATTTTCATTTTATTTCTAGTAATATTTTCCAATCTTTGTCTCTTATATCCCGACATGAACCCAGGCTTGATAAACTTCTTCTTTTGTGGGGACATTTTTCCTAATAGAAGTTAAAAATTGCAATATGCAGGGTTATCCCATGATTGGTCATTACAAACCTACACTATCAACTCAAATACAAATTGCAGTCTCGTATAAGTAGCATGATAAATTAAAGGGATACAGAAGCCATAATAGTAGAGCCACTAAATAATTTGATGGTACTTTACAATTTGGATGCTTTATCACAGAACATGTAGAAGCCACTAAATAATATATGTTTATCACAGAACATGTAGAAGCCACTAAATAGTAGAGCCACTAAATAATATATGTTTATCACAGAACATGTTTATCACAGTAATATCTAGAGAGGGACAAAATGGACAAAAAAGTAATAATTAAAAAACAATCTAATTGGATACAAACACATATATGATTAAAATTATATTACAAGATAATGTCACAGAACATTTTTGTTCCAGACTTCCAGTCTATTGAGGAGTTTCTATGTCAAAATACCTGATAAGCAAACGATTTGCGTACATTTATATACTATCATCATGCGAACATTACAACATTAATGATATTTATTATTAACATCACAATGACCACAATTGGATGACTAGCACACCCAAAAGCCACTAAATAGTAGAGCCACTAAATAATATATGTTTATCACAGAACATGTTTATCATAGAACATGTAGAAGCAAGTATATGACAAGATGAATGAATTATAGTATAGCTTCTACAACCACTTTCCTATAAATATTTTTTCTAATAGAAATTGAGAATGAATGAAGTAAAGAAAATAAGCAAAATTAATCAACATTCACTGAAATAAGCAAAATTCATCAACGTTCAATCACAGTAGATAAAACAACCAACAACTTGAAAGGATATAAAATAGCTAAGAGATACAAGTTTGTAATTTGATATCCATCAAAAATAGTTGCAAATCAAGCTATAAACTTGCTACTCATGACCACTGTCATCATGGTCATCATCACCATCATAAATATTTGTGTCAACCACCAAGCCCTCTACTCCTTGCCTAACCCAAGATCCATTATGAGCTTCATCCATATGTTGCCTGCTATAAGGTTCCACTCTATTAGCTTCTAAATCTTCTACTATTGTTGAGTACTTGTCAAATGTGTCTCGCGGCGACATTTGAACAACAACATGCCAATCTGACTCTAGAGGGTCTTGAATATACCAAACTTGTTCTGCTTGGGATGCTAAGATATAAGGTTCATCATTCACCTTATTCTCTTTGTATAACAAATGATTGAAGTTCACCAGAGTAAAATTAAACTCATCCACTTTCTGGCCCACTCGTGGATTAACCCAGTTGCACTTAAATAAAACATACTTCATGCCGTTCATATATTTTATCTCAATAATGTCTATCAGTTGTCCGTAGAATATAACATCCCCTGTAAGAGGATTTCTATCTTTTCGACTAGAATAACTTATTTGTTCTGCTTTTAGGAGGACTCCACTATTCTGAGTTTTTCAACGAAGATCAATTTTTTTTGTTCGAAATCTAAAACCATTAACAATGTACGAATTGAATTTCAAAGCATCCTTAAGAGGGCCTGAAGCTAAGCTTCTGATCTCCTCTGATATTTGTACGTCTGGTAAACCCTTCACCTATATTAAAAAACATTAAATAAGTTTAATAATGATATTTTACTGCAAATTATCAAAAATATTAAATGTTCATTAAAAGATACATCAACTTGCATGCTCCTTAAACCAAGTGACAAAGTGTTCATTATGAAGGCAACTAATAAGGTGTCGTTGTGAAGCTTGTGGATATTTTGCCCCAAGTTCAGCAAGGTGTTTCCTGTATAAAGATGTAGAAATTTATTTCAATTACAAAACTAAATGAGAGGATATAAATCATGGTATCAGTCAAGACAAACTTACTCAATGAATGGTGATACTGCCTCCGTGTTGGCAAGCACATATCGATGAGCTTGTATTTGCATAATTGGATCAAGTCGAAAGTGCACTGCTTTACCTACAACGCGACTAGATTTCTTTCCTCCATCATGATTTCTTCTTGGCCGCTTCATTTTGGTTTCCGTACTATTGTCTAAATACCTTGAGCAGAAAGTCATACATTCTTCTAACAATACTGATTTAGCAATAGAAGCCTCTGGATGAGCACAATTCCGCACATATGTTTTAAGGTGTGCAAATATCTTTCCATGGGATACATCCAATGATACAATACTGCTCCAGCAATTTGTAACTCATCCACTAAATGCATAGGCAAGTGTTCCATTATATCGAAAAATCCAGGTGGAAAAATCTTCTCAAGAATACAAAGCGTAAGCGCCATACGATCGTCAAACTTTTTCAAGTCTGTAATACTATTTACACTTAAACACAACACCACAAAGCAGTTGCTTAATTCAATTAAGGATTTAACAACATGCTTTGGTAAGACCCTTCGAATAGCTATAGGAAGTAACTGTTGTATTAAAATGTGATTGTCATGACTCTTAAGACCCCACATACTCCGCTCTTCTGTATGCACGCATCGAGATATATTAGATGAATAACCATCAGGGACTTTTACATCTCGCAACACTTTTAAGAAAATGTCCTTTTCTTTGTTGCTCATTGTGAACTCAGCTGGAGGCAAGTACTCTAGAGTTCTTTCCCGTGGTTGAGGATGTAGCTCTGATTGAATTTTCATATCTCTGAGATCTTTTCGAGCCTTTATATTATCTTTTGTTTTGCCTTTAATACTTAGCAAAGTAAAAATGACATTATCGCATACATTTTTTTCAATATGCATAACATCTAGATTGTGGCGAATCAAATTGTGTTCCCAATATTGTAGTTCAAAAAAGATGCTCTTCTTCTTCCAACCTAATCTTGTTTTTGGCAGACTGTGTGTTTTTGCTCTCTTTTTCTTGTTCTCCCCTCCTCCTCTTTGTAAAGAGGTCCTCCTTCTTATATTCAGTTAAAACATTGAGATCATTCAACTGCTTTAACACTTCTGTTCCAGATAATGTCAAAGGTGGTGGCCTCATTTCTAATTTGCTATTAAAAGTTACCCTCTCCCTTCGAAACTTATGGCGCCCCGATAAGAATCTACGATGACCCCAGTAACAATACTTGCCACCATTTGTCAATCGGGTAGCTTGATGATCCCTATTACAACAAGGGCAAGCAAATTCACCTTTTGCTCCATCCTGACAACATAGCATATGCAGGAAAGTCACTAATTGTCCACAACAGTGCTACATTTAGTTGAAATAACTGTTTGGTTGATGCATCATAAGTAGAAACACCAACCTCCCAAAGTTCTTTCAACTCCTCTACTAACGGTTGCAGATAAACGTCAATCTTATCACCTGGACCTTTTGGTCCATCAATAAGAATAGACAAAATTAAGTTCGGTTGCTTCATGCACAACCATGGGGGTAAGTTGTAAGGGACGACTACAACAGGCTAGGTACTGTGAGCAACACTCATATTACCAAACGGATTAAATCTATCGGTAATTAACCCAAGTCTAACATTACGACTGTCTCTGGCAAAGGATGGATTATTATCATCAAAAGCCTTCCAAGCACGAGAATCTGCCGGATGCCTCATTACACCATCCTCTACTCGCTTCTCAGCATGCCATTTCATAAGCGAAGCTGCATGCGATAACCAAAACAATCATTGCAGTCTTGGTATTAAAGGAAAATATCGAACCTTTTTTTGAGAAACTTTAGTACCCTGGTCAACCGGAGGAAGATTACCCTCGTTGGCATGATCAATTTTATATCTAGAAGTCCCATAAATCTCACGTTTGTCGAGATTCTCAGTTTTATTTCAAAACAACATACAACTATTAGGACAGGCATCCCATGTTTTGTAAGTGAACCCCAAGTCATTTGTTAGCTTACTGTCTTGATAGTATGATTTGGGAATCTTGGCATACGGAAACACCTTTCTTAAGAAGCCCAACAGAATTGTGAAAGAACGATTTGTCCATCCATTAAGTTGCTTCAGGTGTAAAAGTTGGACAACAAATGATAGCTCAGTGACACCCTTAGGACAACTCTCGTACAAATCGCTTTCTGCTTCATTTAGAAGTTTGAAGTATTTCGGCATGCATTCATCGGACAGCAAGTTTTTTTCTGCCAAGGGCTCTTCCTCGCAACCCATATTTTCTATCATGCATGAGAATCTCATTCCCTCTCGTACCATTGTTGTCATATTAGCACATTCATTTAATCCAGCATCACTTTCATCAACTGACATATCATCTCCTATATTATCGGTGTTATTACCCAAACCACCTAATAACTCCCCATGATATATCCAATCCATATAACTCCTTTCTATCACGACCCGCACCCACTGTGAGGGTACGAGAACGTCACAACGCCCAGCCTACGCCGCAGTGTCGGCAGTAGAACGCTGTCCTAGGTCAACATACATCTAACAATATAATACTAAGCAGTAAATGAACTCAATCACAACTAAGGAGGAAGAAAACATGATGTGATATAGAACTCAAGGAAATACTGAAGATAGAAAAGTCTAAGATAATATCCCAGCAAATATCCAGAGTACATATCTCAGCTACTGAATAAGAAAGAATATATACAACTCAACATCTCTGAACAGAAGTAAAGACTAGCTAAACAGACTCAAGACAACATGAAAATAAGATAAGGCCTAACTAAACTAGTCTAGGCAGTGGGGTGATGTCCTCAGCTAGAGCTGTCCCGAAGAAGGTATCCTCCCAGGCTTCCTTCTCGTCCTCTGTAATATTTTCAACAGGTCCAGTCAGGACAGGAGCGAGTACAGTACATCTCAACAGTTCATAGCAGGTTAGAAAATATAATCATGCAGTAAAGTAAGATGTAGATACTGAAGAAATGCAGTATGTAAACAGAGAGAGAAAACTGTAATGGAAATATCTACTATAAGTAGAGAGCTAATAGTGACTAGTGAGTCAGAGTAAAATATAAACATGTGAATGGCATAGGAGGTTCATGACTACAGCTAAGAGAGTGATTCATGACTACAGCTACTTGGATAATATTCACATGTCTATTTCTACTCCCCCAACCCCAATCAATACACAAGGATCCGTTCAAGTTATGTTAAGGTTCGTGAAACTTCACATGGCTCATAAAATGAGTGGTACGTGAAGGTGATTCATGGGGGCTCTGTGAACATGTGAGTACATGTGTCACAGGCGGTTCGTGAATCAGAGGAAGCATAAAGATACGTGATGATTCGTGAAACGCATAAAACATGCTGTATTCGATGCTCCCGAGGGGGATAACATCTCATGAAAAGATCCATATAGTACCAATCCGTGTGACCAACGTGACAGTATCAAGTAAAGTAATTTAAAACAGGAAAATAATTCTAAACAGGATGTGAAATGATCAGAGAATGTACTCGTCTCGTATCTGAGTGTCCGGATGAAATGTACTGTCCGAGGAGAGGTGTCTGGCTACTAATCAGAATAGCACAAGTCACAACAAGTCTAAAATAATATAATGAAGTCCTAATATGCATTCTACATGATTCTAGGTCAATCTAGGCCAAAGTCAACTCTTGGTCAACTCTAGTCAACTAGACTAGTCAAACTAGGTCAACTAGGTCAAGTCCTAGCCCAAACAAGTCTAACAAGTCTCACTAGGCCTAACCAAGCCTAGTCTAGCAATCACACACCAATCACAAGGCTATACAAGCCAAACACAAGCACATATCAAGGCACATCCTATTCATGCATATTCAACATTATATCTATATAAAAAGAGGAAGGAACTAACATGTAAGCTATGTGTGTATGTGTGAACATGGATGTGTATATTAAAAGAGAAACCAACACAAGGCTATATATCCTTGAACCCACATATATACATATCTATATACATTACATTACATTTGGTTATAATTTCTATTCATTAGGAACCATCTCATATATATATATACATATATATATATATATATATGGGCTCAAAACATAAATAGAATATATATATATTGTATCCACAAAGAGAGAGGAAAAGGGCATATCATGGCAAGGTGGGTGTCTATACTAGAGTATGTGTCTATGTATAGTGTTGTGAGGGTGTGGCATGGTACATGGGATATAGGCCATAGTGTGTAAGTTACATGAGATTGTGTGTGTAGGAGATGTGTGAGAGTGTTGAATGTGTTTAGCTAGTGTAGTGTGACAGAAAATACATATGAGGTTGACAGTTTATGAAATCATATTGACAGCAACATTAGATGACAGTTAGCAGTTTAAAGCATTTGTTAAACTAACAATTCAACGTGTAAAGAACTGAGGATAACTCAGTGTGACTCAGGATTCGATTTCCAGTGTGTATATGGGTGTGTAATATTCTCAGGAATGTGCAATTCACAGTGGCAATACTACATGTAATTGGGTTCCAGATTTCAGGAAAAAGGAAAAGGAAATCAACCAATAAACCTATACTAATCTCAGGTTTTACATCAAAACAAAACCCAGTAAAAAAGAAAGGAGTTCATATCATATTAATCCTACACTATTCTCAGGTTTTATATGTGCAGGGCATGTGTGCACAGCCAAAGGCATGTGAGGGTGAGCCAATGTGTACATGACATGTGAGTGTGAGAGAGATACTTAGTGTGTGACAGTGGGTGACTGAAAAACAGTGAAGGGTGTTAGTGAGATAATGGTGTGAAGTGAAGTGAGAACTTGTGAGAAACAGGGAGCAATCAGTGACATGAATCAAACTCAGTAAAATAGAAAAACAAAAGGAACTCAGTCACAATACTCCCAGGTTTTGTTACAGGAATAACCCACAATCTCAGGTTTTGAAAGCATATACAAGTTCACAAATCAGAGTTTAGGTGGACTTCAATCTCAAAACAGTGAACTAAAATCAGATTTAACTCAGATTTTAAACAATCAATTCAATACTTCCCCCCCATCTCAGTTATACAATCACAGATTACTAAAAGCCATTCACAAGTTCACAATTCCATTCTCAGGTTTTGTGTTCTCAGGTTTTAGGAAACCATCTCAGTGAACTGTGAACTATGTTAAAAGTACAGTGGCATGGCAATGTTCAAGGTGACAGTTTTAAGAATGAAATGGGGCATTTACTCTAAGGTTCCAGGCTTGTTTCCAGGTTTGTACAAGGTAATACTCAGATTCAATAAAACCATAATGAAAACTAGAAGGTAGTTGACAGTAACATTCATTTAAACTCATGACATCAAATACTTCAGTCACTTAAATCTCAGTCAACATTTCATTCAAAATCCCAATAAATTCTAGTTTGACCGATTGAACATATATAGCAAAACAAATCATTAACAGGTTTACAGATTTCAGAAAACAAAACTTGATATCATTCATCAACTTAATAGGAAAGAAAATAGTTAGCAAGGATTTCAGTTCAGTCCCTTTCCTTTAAACACAGAATTTGAACCCAAACTACATCAAAACATTCCCAATCTCACCTTACACCTAGACAACCATATAGGTGAACCAATTAGAGTTTTAAACTACATTATTTAACAGTGTGCAAGGGTTAAATGTGAAGACAAAATCGAATTAAAGTCTGGAACAGGACAGTGAGGGAATTACTGATATTAAGTATCAGGATTTAGAGAAAAATCATGGTTTCGAAATCAAAAACCATCAAAATTGCAATCTAACCTACTCATCACTCATTACATATGTAGGTGTGTCTGAATTAAACATTTAATCATCATTAAACCAAGAAAAATGCAATTTAAAACCCAAGGAAAACTAAACAGTGAACTGGTGTCAGTGTGTATCAGAAATGCCATTCAAAACCTCACTCGAACCAAATATTCCATCAAAACTTATTCCATTGTGAAAACCTAAGCTAGCATAGATTATATAGCATAATTAGGATCAATTTATCAACTAAAACATGAATTAAAACTAATTAAAATGAAATGAAACATGGAACAAAACTCAGAATACAGGTACACAGTGACGCACAGCGCATAGCACGTGCACACGCAAATGCGTGTCCGACACGACACGAGGGGTCATGCCACTTGGGGGACCCCGTGTCAGTCGTGGACACAGCACGTGTGTCGAATCTCGTGGGTCGAAGTGTAGTGTGCACTGTACACCAAGCCCCGAATAGCAAGGCATTAAACCTGCCACCGCGCGTGTGTGGGCACCGCACGTCTACGCGTCTGTGACGACACGACGCAACAGAAGAGCGTGCTCAGTGCATAAGAAATCCATAAGCGAGGTGGAGACCTAGCTTTCTATTCAAACACAATCCACAAAATCAAACGAAATGCCCTTTGAGGCATTTCGTCGAACACAATCAAACACATGCTGATACGTGTCCAATACGGACACGAAAAGAGTCCAAAACCTAGGGTTAGCCTACCCTACAGTTGGGTGAGGGCTAGGGCTTCCTAAAAATAATTTTTACCAGAATTTAAGGGCACTAAATAGGATTATACCTATAGGTGATCAATCTCCCAAAAAGCTCCAAAGAGAAGGATCCTTCAAACCACCAAAAGCTCTCCAAATTATTTTCTCCCTGTCAAAAATTATTACCAACAACAAGAACACAAGATTTAGAGCCTAATGCAATTTGTTTGAGGGAAAAAGGACTTGAAATGGATTTATTATGAATTTGTGAAGATGGAACTTACCCCTTTCTAAAAACTTGCATAAACCCTAAGAAAGAGGCTAGCCCTAATTCCTAGGAGAATATATATAGAGGGGAGGGCTGTCTCTTGGCTGGCCATAGGGCTTAGGACTAGGGTTTTGGCTAGTTGGTTGAGTCCTAATTGATTTAAGTCATGATTATGACTTGTGACTTCACAAGCCATTCTTAGACCAAACTAATTCCTAATTTCACCAAATTAATCCCAATGAGTTCATCCTCATGAACTTAAGTCAACCTAGGTTCTCAAATCCTAATCTCTTAGTCAAGACCTAGGTTAGCCACTAGGTTAGTCTACAAGGTCAACTTAAGTCAAAGTCTCTAAAACACCAAAAACAATTATTCTAAAATCACTCAAAAATCACATTAATTATAAATAATAATAATAATTCAAATTAAATTCTAAAATTTTGAAAATGACCAAAATACTCTCATTTGGAAAAACTGGGTGTTACAATCCTACCCACCTTATAAAAATTTCGTCCTCGAAATTAAGATGGTAGCAGGCCTTCTAGGTTAAATCCCCAGCAATCATAGTCTCAGAATCTATCTTAATCATACAGTTGAAAAGTGTAAGCTATGGGGTCATGGCATGCAATATCAGTCTGTGGTCTCTTCTAGTTATACCAACCATGCTACAGTACTAGGCAATCACAAGGTATCAAAACTTACAAGCAAGGGATGTATCAAAATTCACAAAAGGAAAACTAAGGTTAGGTCAACTCACCTCCAGCTAGGTCTGAGAACCAGAACTCCCTCCTGGAAGCAGGACCCTTGTTGGGGCAGGTATAGCAGGGCAGTGCTGCATCCAGTGTGCAGCTGAACCACAGATTAGGCACAATCCTAGTCTCTTTCTACAGTTGTTCCACCTGTGTCCAGACTTCTTGCAGTAGGCACAGATAGGCTCCGGCTCAGCTGGCCTCTGCTGGACAGGAGACTGGGCTGGGTATGATGATATAGGCTGGATAAATGGGTACTCCTCAGACTCTGGGTAGGACTGAGTACTGCTCCTCGCCCTCTTGGAGCTAGGCTCTCCTCCTAGAAGCACAGAGTCCCACAGACGTAGCAACCTCTAGATTTGCTCCCTCATGGCCTCCTCATGAACTCTCTGTGACTCCATCAACCTTTCTTGGAAAAATGCAAACACCTGGGCTGCATCAAGTAGCAAACCCCCGGGTGGTACAGTATGGAGTGCAGAGGGTAGGGAAGGGCTCTCGGTCTCAGGCAAATCCGCAGCTCTCTCCTGAACGACAGGAGATGAAGGAAGACTCTCTGGCGAGGCTACCACCATCTCCTCAATGGCAGGAGGTGCCACCACCCCCTGATCAGATAGAGGGATAACTATCTCCTGAACAGTAGGAGGTGGAGGCACGCTCTCAGTAGCTGCAGCTGCTCTCAGGCGACGGGCTCGGGTCATGGGTGCCATACTGAAAGAAAGAGAAAGGAAATAGAATATAAATCAATCATCAAGGCTGAAAACTAGTAAATATCAACAAAGGAGAACTAGCTACAAGAATTACTATTTAAAGCCAGGCTATACTATCATTCCTAAGACAAGGGCCTAATCACAAGTCATCAAATCATCACACTAAGAAAGAACTACATATGCATAAGCTCTATAAAGCTAAGAAGATCTCTACTCCTAAATTATTTAATGATGGGAACAATTTATAATAACAGGAATGAAGATAGAGATGATATATTTAAGAACCTTTCCAAGATACAATCTGATAATCATATGCGTCTGTCCAAAAATCATGATACTAAGAGTCCTCTCCACGCTAGTAAGCAAGGCTGCGATAAACGGTAGAGTACATAACAGGGGCATGCACCTCTATAATCATGTCGTCTGGAATTCTTGCTATGCCGACTAGTATAGCTACGAGGAATTCCAAATCTCATAACCAAGATACGTACATCCGAAGTCAGGTCTCTATGTTTCCGCCACGCCAGCTAATATAGCTGCGATAAACTCTAGGTTCCATAACCAAGTAGACGTTTTACCATCCCTGTATTCCCGTCGTCATATGTTATCAGAAAAATATCGTAACTCGGGCCATAAAAATTCATCTCGATAGGAAAATCAAATCAACAACGATCCAACAAAATCAAATTCGATGATCAAGGAGTGAGAGCAACAAAGCAAGGGTAATGATTTAAATTGAAGTTTAAACAAGATTCTCAAGGGTCGTCCCAGGAATCTTTCAAGGAATCCTAACCATGATTGAGTACCTTCAAAATATATATCCTAATCCTACTGCAGGCTGTAGCGATACTCTAGTTCGAATACCACTACATAAACTCGACCTGCATGGGCCACCACTAAAAACGTGTCACGACCCGCACCCACTGTGAGGGTACGAGAACGTCACAACGCCCAGCCTACGCCGCAGTGTCGGCGGTAGAACGCTGTCCTAGGTCAACATACATCTAGCAATATAATACTAAGCAGTAAATGAACTCAATCACAACTAAGGAGGAAGAAAACACGATGTGATATAGAACTCAAGGAAATACTGAAGATAGAAAAGTATAAGATAATATCCCAGCAAATATCCAGAGTACATATCTCAGCTACTGAATAAGAAAGTATATATACAACTCAACATCTCTGAACAGAAGTAAATACTAGCTAAACAGACTCAAGACAACATGAAAATAAGATAAGGCCTAACTAAACTAGTCTAGGCAGTGGGGTGATGTCCTCAGCTAGAGCTGTCCCAAAGAAGGTATCCTCCCAGGCTTCCTCCTCGTCCTCTGTAATATTTTCAACAGGTCCAGTCAGGACAGGAGCGAGTACAGTACATCTCAACAGTTCATAACAGGTTAGAAAATATAATCATGCAGTAAAGTAAGATATAGATACTGAAGAAATGCAGTATGTAAACAGAGAGAGAAAACTGTAATGGAAATATCTACTATAAGTAGAGAGCTAATAGTGACTAGTGAGTCAGAGTAAAATATAAACATGTGAATGGCATAGGAGGTTCATGACTACAGCTAAGAGAGTGATTCATGACTACAGCTACTTGGATAATTTTTACATATCTATTTCTACTCCCCCAACCCCAATCAATACACAAGGATCCGTTCAAGTTATGTTAAGGTTCGTGAAACTTCACATGGCTCATAAAATGAGTGGTATGTGAAGGTGATTCATGGGGGCTCTATGAACATGAGAGTACATGTGTCACAGGCGGTTCGTGAATCAGAGGAAGCATAAAGATACGTGATGATTCGTAAAACGCACAAAACATGCTGTATCCGATGCTCCCGAGGGGGATAACATCTCATGAAAAGATCCATATAGTACCAATCCGTGTGACCAACGTGACAGTATCAAATAAAGTAATTTAAAGCAGGAAAATAATTCTAAACAGGATATGAAATGATCAGAGAATGTACTCGCCTCGTATCTGAGTGTCCGGATGAAATATACTGTCCGAGGAGAGGTGTCTGGATCCTAATCAGAACAGCACAAGTCACAACAAGTCGAAAATGATATAATGAAGTCCTAATATGCATTCTACATGATTCTAGGTCAATCTAGGCCAAAGTCAACTCTTGGTCAACTCTAGTCAACTAGACTAGTCAAACTAGGTCAACTAGGTCAAGTCCTAGCCCAAACAAGTCTAACAAGTCTCACTAGGCCTAACCAAGCCTAGTCTAGCAATCACACACCAATCACAAGGCTATACAAGCCAAACACAAGCACATATCAAGGCACATCCTATTCATGCATATTCAACATTATATCTATATAAAAAGAGGAAGGAACTAACATGTAAGCTATGTGTGTATGTGTGAACATGGATGTGTATATGAAAAGAGAAACCAACACAAGGCTATATATCCTTGAACCCACATATATACATATCTATATACATTACATTACATTTGGTTATAATTTCTATTCATTAGGAACCATCTCATATATATATATATACATATATATATATATATATATATATATACATATATATATATATATATATATATATATATATATGGGCTCAAAACATAAATAGAATGTGTTTATATTGTATCCACAAAGAGAGAGGGAAAGGGCATATCATGGCAAGGTGGGTGTCTATACTAGAGTATGTGTCTATGTATAGTGTTGTGAGGGTGTGGCATGGTACATGGGATATAGGCCATAGTGTGTAAGTTACATGAGATTGTGTGTGTAGGAGATGTGTGAGAGTGTTGAATGTGTTTAGCTAGTGTAGTGTGACAGGAAATACATATGAGGTTGACAGTTTATGAAATCATATTGACAGCAACATTAGATGACAGTTAGCAGTTTAAAGCATTTGTTAAACTAATAATTCAACATGTAAAGAACTGAGGATAACTCAGTGTGACCCAGGATTCGATTTCCAGTGTGTATATGGGTGTGTAATATTCTCAGGAATGTGCAATTCACAGTGGCAATACTACATGTAATTGGGTTCCAGATTTCAGGAAAAAGGAAAAGGAAATCAACCAATAAACCTATACTAATCTCAGGTTTTACATCAAAACAAAACCCAGTAAAAAAGAAAGGAGTTCATATCATATTAATCCTACACTATTCTCAGGTTTTATATGTGTAGGGCATGTGTGCATAGCCAAAGGCATGTGAGGGTGAGCCAATGTGTACATGACATGTGAGTGTGAGAGAGATACTTAGTGTGTGACAGTGGGTGACTGAAAAACAGTGAAGGGTGTTAGTGAGATAATGGTGTGAAGTGAAGTGAGAACTTGTGAGAAACAGGGAGCAATCAGTGACATGAATCAAACTCAGTAAAATAGAAAAACAAAAGGAACTCAGTCACAATACTCCCAGGTTTTGTTACAGGAATAACCCACAATCTCAGGTTTTGAAAGCATATACAAGTTCACAAATCAGAGTTTAGGTGGACTTCAATCTCAAAACAGTGAACTAAAATCAGATTTAACTCAGATTTTAAACAATCAATTCAATACTTCCCCCCCTCATCTCAGTTATACAATCACAGATTACTAAAAGCCATTCACAAGTTCACAATTCCATTCTCAGGTTTTGTGTTCTCAGGTTTTAGGAAACCATCTCAGTGAACTGTGAACTATGTTAAAAGTACAGTGGCATGGCAATATTCAAGGTGACAGTTTTAAGAATGAAATGGGGCATTTACTCTAAGGTTCCAGGCTTGTTTCCAGGTTTGTACAAGGTAATACTCAGATTCAATAAAACCATAATGAAAACTAGAAGGTAGTTGACAGTAACATTCATTTAAACTCATGACATCAAATACTTCAGTCACTTAAATCTCAGTCAATATTTCATTCAAAATCCCAATAAATTCTAGTTTGACCGATTGAACATATATAGCAAAACAACTCATTAACAGGTTTATAGATTTCAGAAAACAAAACTTGATATCATTCATCAACTTAACAGGAAAGAAAATAGTTAGCAAGGATTTCAGTTCAGTCCCTTTCCTTTAAACACAGAATTTGAACCCAAACTATATCAAAACTTTCCCAATCTCACCTTACACCTAGACAACCATATAGGTGAACCAATTAGAGTTTTAAACTACATTATTTAACAGTGTGCAAGGGTTAAATGTGAAGACAAAATCGAATTAAAGTCTGGAACAGGACAGTGAGGGAATTACTGATATTAAGTATCAGGATTTAGAGAAAAATCATGGTTTCAAAATCAAAAACCATCAAAATTGCAA
Organism: Iris pallida; assembly: GCA_029216955.1. Lineage (NCBI taxonomy): Eukaryota > Viridiplantae > Streptophyta > Magnoliopsida > Asparagales > Iridaceae > Iris > Iris pallida. The sequence continues at coordinate 12,355,264 of JANAVB010024600.1, read as the reverse complement.
TCTAACCTACTCATCACTCATTACATATGTAGGTGTGTCTGAATTAAACATTTAATCATCATTAAACCAAGAAAAATGCAATTTAAAACCCAAGGAAAACTAAACAGTGAACTGGTGTCAGTGTGTATCAGAAATGCCATTCAAAACCTCACTCGAACCAAATATTCCATCAAAACTTATTCCATTGTGAAAACCTAAGCTAGCATAGATTATATAGCTTAATTAGGATCAATTTGTCAAATCTCATGGGTCGAAGTGTAGTGTGCACTGCACACCAAGCCCCGAGTAGTAGGGCATTAAACCTGCCAGCGCGCGTGTGTGGGCACCGCGCGTCCACGCGTCTGTGACGACACGACGCAACACAAGAGCGTGCTCAGTGCACAAGAAATCCATAAGCGAGGTGGAGACCTAGCTTTCTATTCAAACACAATCCACAAAATCAAACGAAATGCCCTTTGAGGCATTTCGTCGAACACAATCAAACACACGCTGATACGTGTCCAATACGGACACGAAAAGAGTTCAAAACCTAGGGTTAGCCTACCCTACAGTTGGGTGAGGGCTAGGGCTTCCTAAAAATGATTTTTACCAGAATTTAAGGGCATTAAATAGGATTATATCTATAGGTGTTCAATCTCCCAAAAAGCTCCAAAGAGAAGGATCCTTCAAACCACCAAAAGCTCTCCAAATTATTTTCTCCCTGTCAAAAATTATTATCAACAGCAAGAACACAATATTTAGAGCCTAATGCGATTTGTTTGAGGGAAAAAGGACTTGAAATGGATTTATTATGAATTTGTGAAGATGGAACTTACCCCTTTCTAAAAACTTGCATAAACCCTAAGAAAGAGGCTAGCCCTAATTCCTAGGAGAATATATATAGAGGGGAGGGCTGTCTCTTGGCTGGCCATAGGGCTTAGGACTAGGGTTTTGGCTAGTTGGTTGAGTCCTAATTGATTTAAGTCATGATTAGGACTTGTGACTTCACAAGCCATTCTTAGACCAAACTAATTCCTAATTTCACCAAATTAATCCCAATGAGTTCATCCTCATGAACTTAAGTCAACCTAGGTTCTCAAATCCTAATCTCTTAGTCAAGACCTAGGTTAGCCACTAGGTTAGTCTACAAGGTTAACTTAAGTCAAAGTCTCTAAAGCACCAAAAACAATTATTCTAAAATCACTCAAAAATCACATTAATTATAAATAATAATAATAATTCAAATTAAATTCTAAAATTTTAAAAATGACCAAAATACCCTCATTTGGAAAAACTGGGTGTTACACTTTCAAATCCATACATCTCTATATGAACCTCCACAGTCTGTCGATTGTGATAAACACGATTTACACATCTACTACATGGGCAATAAATATGGACCGTATCAGCATTTTTAGTTCTATATGCAAATTTAAGAAATACTTCGACCCCATCCTTGTATGCCTTTGAATTCCAATCATTTGATCCAATCCAACGCTTATCCATATCAATTTCCAAAAGACAATTATCACCTAGCACCATCCGAAATATATATTCAGAACAATAGTTGTATCTTTATTGTTTCAAGAATTCAATTTAAAATTTCTATTTGAGGCAAATGGAGGCAAAAAGCTTGAGGCAGCAGCTATATAACTTTCTAATAATTAAAATACAGAGGCAAATTAGAGTTTAAATCATATAACTTGAGGCATCAACTATAGCTTGAGGCAGCAATTATATAAGTCTTATCCATTTCAGTTTTCAAAAAAATATACTTTCTAACAAATTAGAGTTAAAATTCTTATGCAATATATCAAGCAAAGACAAATTTAATAATAGAGCAAACACTTATTGGTAGCCATGTACTAATGTGCCCAAGAAGAAGAAATAATAAGCATATAGATAACCAATTGATTATGACAATTACTAGCTAGAAAAAGAAAATTAATATACCAAGGTTGATTATGACTTACTGACATGGAACTAACACATGGCACAAATAACCAATTTCAACTGAAAAGCTCATGCATGATTCACAAATGTCGATTTTCAACAAACTAAAATCTACAAAGAACAGAGCCAGGTTCAAATTCATCTCCATTTATAATATGTTTAGGAAGTAATTTCTACATGAACGCATAATCACAATATTGTCATGTTCCTATCCATGCAAATGTGTCCCAATTTTAAAAAAAAACCCATTTTTTTACAAATAATCACAGTAATTCCTACATGAACGCATAATTGCAATAATTTGACAAATTAAAATCTACAAACAACATAGCCAGGTTCAAACTCATGTTCCTATCCATGCAAATGTGTCCTAATTTTTCACATGAAAACCCAATTTTTCACAAATAATTACAATAGTGTCATGTTCCTATCTATGCAAATGTGTCCCAATTTTTAAAAAAAATCCATTTTTTTACAAATAATCACAGTAATTCCTACATGAACGCATAATCACAATAATTTGACAAATTAAAATCTACAAAGAACATAGCCAGGTTCAAACTCATGTTCCTGTCCATACAAATGTGTCTAGACCTGTCAAGTCAGCCAGGCCGGCCCGACACTGAATTTGGGTGGGCCAGGCTCGGGCCTCTTCGACCCCTGAACTATAGCGGGCCGGGCCGGGCCAAGGGTGAAAAATCTCAGCCCAGTCCGGCACGTGACCCATGACACGGTGGGCTTCGGGTCGGGCCGGGCCGTGCCGTGCTGTGCCGAGATTTGATTGGCACGTGATACATTTGGGTATTCATTTCGTTCTTCTCCTCCAAATTTTTGCTCCTATGGCTTAGCTTCAACAACACAGTCACCATTCACCGCCTGTCATGAAGACTGGCTGGCATATACCCACAAAAAAAAGCCAAACTAAGCACAGCACAGCAAAAAGCAAAGGCAAGCAAACCCAAGCCAAGCAAAGCACAAATTGCTTGGCCAAAGCCAAGCACAGCACAAATTGCTTGTGCTAAAGCCAAGCATAACACACATTGACAAACAAATGATAAGCAGTGTTTGGGGTTCGGGCCGGGCTGGGATGGGCCGGCCCGGCCCAATTGATAGGTCTAAATGTGGCCCAATTTTTCACAAAAAAAAAATCTATTTTTCACAAATAATCACAAATAAATGATAATGTGCACATATTTTGGTGTTCTAACATATTTTTGCCACCAAATAATTTTCTCAATAAACTGATATACTTCATAAATAGAAATCTTCCCAAAAGAAAAATAATCACCTAAATAACTGATGCTAAAAACTAAGACAGAAACATGCAGCCGGGAACAGTGTCACATGTAAATAATTATAAAAAATTGGTAAATAATCCTAAAAAAATCTTGGTAAATAATTCTATATAAACAGTGTGACATGTAATTAAATTCGAGCAAAAAATTGGTAAATAACTCTTATTATGGACAAGTAATCAATTTCAAGCAGATGTTGATAAAAAAATTGGTAAATAATCTAGGACAAAATTACGCAGCCGTGTAAACAGTGTGAAACACTCAAATTTTAAGCAAAATTTGAGTAAACAGTGTAAAACCCTCAAATTTTAAGCAAATAATCTACGACAAAATTACATGCAGCCGTGTAAACAGTGTAAAACACTCAAATTTCAAGGAAAAATTGAGGTAAACGGTGTCAATAGTGTAAACCACTCAAATTTTAAGGACAAAATAACATGCATCCAAAAATTAGGGCAAAGACTAGAACATTTTGGTAAAAAATTCTAAAGATTGGGGGAAGTATACCAAGCAGCAGCAATAGAGCACCAGGTCGGAGAGGGAGAGAGGGTAATGGTCGAACAGAGAGAGAGCAATGGTCGGAGAGAGAGAGAGCAGCAACACTGGAGCAACAGGTCGGAGAGGGAGAGAGAGCAGAACTTCTCCGCATTTTTTTGATCGAAAAGTATTGATCGCATATACTGAGAAGTTGTATCGAATAAGAAGTATGTTTTGGGATGGACGGTCTGGATAAATCCATCCGATCGAACGGTTACGATGGGAACACGTGGAGGTAAACTTTCCCCCCATAACTTTGGCAATTAGCCGCCAAATGTGTGGTATTCCCGCCGACCTATTTGGAACGGAAATATGTATTATTTGGAACAGAAATTTCCATTAGTCCCAAATAATGATCCATTTTCACAATCTGTCCCCAAAAAAATGCAACTGTTTGTTACTAAAAATATAGCCGTCCCTAGAATTATACTTTTAGGACTTTTTAGACTAGTGTTCCTTATAGTGTCGTCCCAAAAAGATACTTTTTTGTAGTGTCGATAACAAGACGCTTAGAATAGGTGAGCTCCCTTTGTTCCTTTTCTATAGCAGGAGGCTGTTTGTTATGGTAGGAAATATGTATAGTCAATGTCTGAGAAGAAGAAGGACAAATAGTACGTCCTTTGACGGGGATCATGAGAACATCTTTTGAAGTATATTTCTGATCTTCCTCACTATCCATTGCCAATACAACTTTCATGAACTCCTCTTTGTACATCCGAGAGTCCGTAAAATATGCTTCAATGCCCCTAAAAGGATTTAAATTGGTTATCTCCTTTTGGACTTCTCCATTGACATCTATATATTTGAAACATTGATGTAAAGTGGATGGTACAATGTTATGCTCATACAGAAAGGGTCTTCCCAGCAAAGCATTGTAAGAGCCGTGATTATCAATCATGTAGAAAGTAACCTTCGTACGAAGATTTCCTATTTGAACTTTCAGGCGAATCTTTTCCAACGGTTCACTTCTTCCAGAATTGAATCCCAATATTGTCATGATGGTTGTTGAAAGATTGTTTACGAAAATCTTCAATGCATCTAATAGAGTCTTTGGCATGATGCTCAGTGCAGATCCAGGATTGATCAATATACGATTAACCTTCATGGTATCGACATATCCCGTGAAGTAGAGGGATCGATCATGACGATTATCTTCCAACAGCATATCATCTTGTGTAAAGGTGATGTTTGGCATCAGTTCCATCACACTATGACAATGAAGGCATGTTTTAGGCGCTTCCTCTGGCTTTTTGAGGAATGTCAGACAAGTATCCGGTTGCATCAAAGCTTCACTCAACGTTTTCCGAGTTTCCTTTGAAAGACGGAGTAGCTCAAAAATTGACAATCTTGCCGGAGTATTGGCCAGCTGAGCCAGTATATCAAAATTATACGGCTTCTCAAGTCCCAAGGTTGAAATTTTTTCAATACTTTGTCGAAACGGACAGGCTATTTTCTTTTGTCGGCTACCGTCGATTTGGAAAGAGTTGGCTCTATTGGGGGTGATGAAGCTGATAGATTATTAATAGCAGGAGAAGATGATGCTTAAGGAGCCTCCAGAGCTGTAGCAAGGTTTTTTTGACCTTCTGAATAGTCTCTTAGGTAAGGTTTCCCAGATCTGGTTCCAGTTAGGACTTCTTCTTCGGATACAGGCTCAAAGGACACCATATTGCAACTCTTTGCCTGGGTTTTATTTCTAGAAGGTTTATTTTGGCAAGATGGAGAGTTTGTTCAGTAACCCAAACCAACCCGAGATTGGTTGTGAGAAAGACAGAGAGAAAGGGGTACAGGAGATCCCTTTCCATGATTCAAACCAGAGGCCTTTTGTAGATCATATCCCATCTTTGTCATGAGTTTACGAGATTGTGGACTGTATAGATGGAAAGCTCGTTGGTATTTGGCTTCTGATTTTGACAATGTTGTCTTATCAGTGGAAGAAGACGAAGGATTATCTGCTGCAGAGATGAAGGTAGCAGTTAGAGGTGGAAGACAATGCTCACCAAATGAAATCATATGACATAATTTATTTTTAGTGGCCTTTTTGGACTTGGTGGAAGAAGATGGTGTTTTAAAGTCTGCCACTAAATCTGGATGGATCCATATGATCTCCCCTTTATCAGTAGACAGGAAAAAAAGACCATCTGTTCGTGTAGGTGGAAGATTAACAATTTCCAGAGTAGTTCTCGGAATGGGGATGACGCCATCCTGTACAAATTGAGCTAAAAAATCTCCAAATTGTAAAGAGTGACATTAGTCGTTACAGTTTTCTTGTCTTGCTGGAGAGTGATTGCACCGGAATTGACCATCTCTTGAATTTTACCCTTGAGTACATAGCACGCTCGAGTTGGATGTCTAATAAATCTATGGTAAATACAATATTTAGGATGGTCAGTCTTACCAACTTCATCTGGCCATTTAGGTTCTGGCATTTGGAGTTTATTTCTCTTGATGAGGTAATCAAAGATACTCATGATATCATCTTCATCGAAAGAGTATTCTTCTTTTGGACGAGGTGCCCGTTGTGGTGGTGCTGTAGGGTTAGATGTTGGCTGATTTACATTGATGTCTAGCTAGGGCTTCCTTGCCTTTGAGGTTAATGGCCAAAGTCTCATTGCTCTTACGATTGTTCTGACGGCCATTATTATTTGGTGTAGCGCGTTCATCTTTGTCAAGATTAGGCATTTGAATGCCTAATTGCTTGAATTTGTCAGCGCTCTCTTCTGCGGCTTTGGCGTTCTTTATAAAAGAAGGCCAATCCTAGAATTGTGTTGATCCTGTCCACATGCTGATTATAGTTTAATTTGCAAGTGTCTATAGTTAAAGTATCTGGAGTTCCGAGTGGCATTTTGAGTGCTTCACGACGGAACCGTTCAATAAAACGTTCAGTCGTTTTATTATGTCGTTGTTTGATTTTGATGAGAGCAGACATAGTTATATCGTTGGTTCCCTCATAAAATCGTTCCAAAAACATTTGTTTTAAGCCAGCGAAAGAGGTTATACACCCATCTGGTAAACTACGATACCAGTTATATGCTGCACCGGCTAAACAGCCAACAAATACTCTAGTAAGAAAAGCATCATTTGGTTGAAGTTGATCAGCCATTACTTTAAAGTGATTGAGGTATTTACTTAGAGACGTACTGCCATCAAACAGCATAATAGTAGGGGGTTTGTATTTAGGAGAAAATTGGACCTCTTTTCATTCTATGGGATAGGGCTGTTTGAACCCAAGCTTCTGCAGGCCATCCTTCTGTTTGAAAGCTTCAAATTGAGTACGTAAAAGTTTTACGGCCTCATTGGTATCTCTTGTTGATTTTGGAGTAGTGGATTAATTCAATATGTTAGGAAGGGGTACTGCATGATAAGTAACACCCCCTGTACCAGATTGACTTGGAATAGCCTGCGCAGGAATGGAAGCGGTGTGAGGAGATTGTATCCCCAGATCAATATTGGTGGGAACTAATATTGTCACAGGTTCTTGAGTCAGAATCAGATTCACGACTGGTGGAACTGTATGTTGTGCCATAATCACAGCATGCATGACTGCCATCATCTCAGTCATGTTCTTTAAACTAGCCTCCAAAGCAGTAATTCTCTGCTATTGACTGAAAGAAGTAGAGGTATCTTGATCTTCTGTGATGGTATAAGCAGTCACTTCTCTTTCCCTTGAAGATAAGCTAGTAGAAAGAATGGTCCTTTCAGAACTTTTACTATCAGCGTCAAAGTCACATAAAGAACTACCCCAGAATAAGTGATAGGGATATCTTTTTGACTGAAGAAATCAAGGTTTGAATCAAGAAGATTCCTTTGACCGATTGTGTCTCAGCTTCTTGATCTGGGATATTGGTGTACTCATTCGCCAGTTTCATGAATCCGATCTAAGTATTGCTGACTAGGATTACGGGATGCATTACGTCTTGGACGTTTTCCACCCCAGTGCTTCGAGATGCCATATTGACAGGAGCAAAGAGTAATTCATCTTCGTCCACTTGGATTGGTTCAGGAGTTTGAACATAACTCAAACGGTCAAAGATGGACCGCTTGCCTGACTGACAGCAGCATTTGATAACAACTTCATGATGGTGGTTGCAATAATGTTCTTGCTGTTGGACTACCGCTGGACGGGATGCATTTGCAACCTTCTGTTTCTGTATTAAGAGTTCACGGAGGTTACTAACAGGACGAGAAGAAGTTGAAGGAACGTAATCCTTGATGATGTTCGAAACGTGGTTCTTGTTCCTGAGGTGTCCCGTACCTTGAGTGTACGAGGACGTGCTAAGCTGGTTAGCATAAGTCACATGATCTTTTACCTCAGCATTCTTTCTCTGGTGTAAGTTAGCAATTGGTGGCATTTGCACTTGATACATCTTATAATTTCCTGAAGTTGAGCCTAATTGGCACCTTTTGATATAGGTGCGCAAGTTTGACAGAGGAGCTACTTGTGCATCTACTTAAGATACTAGTAGTTTGTCCCGTCGGGATCTTGAAATACATAAGGTTGGTAGATCCTGCCCTGATCTCTATGGAGTAGGCATAATGCCCTTTTGCATGGAAGGTTTATTCTGAATAGAACCCATCTTCTTGACAGAGATTTGGTTGTCTCTATTAAAAAGAGCAGTACTTTCCACCAAGTCAACGACTCGAGCAAAAAGAAGAAAAGCTAAAGAGCATTTTCCTTGATTTAGTGGCTTATCACTAAATTTTTGGTTTGGTGACAAAGAGGGAGTTACTAAACAATGCTTCTTTTTACATTGCACTAGTGCAGAAGTACGTGTAGGTTGCATTAGAGCATGAACGGGCATAGGTTGTGCCAGAGCAGGAACACGTGCAAGTTGTGCTGGAGCAGGAACATGCACAGGTTGCGCCAGGAAAGAAAAGGCCAAAGGGCACTTTCCTTTGTTTTGAATAGCGGTGTATCGAGACAGAGTCTCCTTCGATTTCAGGGACGGAGAAGTAGAGGGATTAGCCAAAAGGTTGTTTCCCTTAGGTTGCACCAAAGCAGTGATGGGGGCAATTTACGCAGAAGCAGGAACAGGTACAGGTTACGTCCGGGAAGAGAAGGCCAAGGGGCACTTTCCCTTGTTTTGGATAGCAGTGTGTCGATACAGAGTCTTCTTTGATTTTAGAATCGGAGAAGTGGAGGGATTAGCCAAAAGACTGTCTCTCTTGGGTTTTGCCAAAGTAGTAATGGGCGCAAGTTGCGCAGAGGCAGGAGATTATGCCACCGAGGACTTAGGAGTCCAAACAGAGCACGTCTTGCACTTAACAGCGGCAGCGGTGCGCTTGGCACCCCCAGCATTGATCATGGTCTCGTAGGCTGTCTAGTCGACTTGAACGACCAGGGTCTTCTGCATCTTGCCGATTGACGCGATATCACATTGAGTTGTCACTTTCTCGTCGGAGGAGAAAGTCGTCCCCATCAGAGTTGCCATTTTGTTCGTAAAGAACAAAAGTTTTATTACAAAATAAAAAAAAGAGTACAAGAGTATAAATAATTTCTGGGGAAGTACAACTATAGAAATCTGATCAAAAGACGATCACTTTATTCCATGGACGAATGGTTGCACTAACTGTTGTGGACGCATGGGATCGTTTGATTGAGATGTGCGTGGTCGTGAGCAGTATAGTGGGCACGTTCTGTAAAGTTTGTGGTTTGCGTGCCATGTCACTCTGTCTTGAACACCATTTGATCACCTTGTGCGTGTTTCATCAGGTTACGCGTGGGCACAATATAACAACCTGCGCAAGTGGTTTGTTCCAATTGTTGTAGACGTATGGTATCGTTTGTTTGAAAGATGCGTGATCGTAGGCAGTATAGTGGGCATGCTCTACGAAGTTGATGGCTTGCGCGCCATGTTTCCCTGTTTAAAAATAAGAGTTCATCAATTAGCGCCAATTTGTCAGGCTGTGCATAGGCGCAACTCAACGACTGGCATCTTTTACTAGGTCTTCTGTGCTGTACTGATTAATCCTCGTGCCATACAGTGACTTGTGCGAACCAGCTGTCAGCATTAATTACATGCTGACAAAATCTTCTCGAGTGCCGCGTTGCGCAGAATTTGAATAGATTTTTCTTAATCTTCGTGCTATTAGTTGTCAGATAATGATGATGTCGTTACAGCTTCTCGAGAAAGTGTGCCAAGTAGCTCTCGCACAACCTGACTCCAGCGCAACCTGGCGTTGGCACAGTCTGATGCTGCACAACTTGTTTGTTTGGCGCAATACAATATTTTGGTGCCATCTGATGGTTAAACACTTTAATAGGTGGCACATCTAAATTTTTAGGCTCTACAACCACCAGCAGGGCGATGAGTGCCGCCGCGACGAAAAGGACTAGGAGTGCTATCTGTAAAAAGAAAATATACAATAAGTAGATGATCGAACGACAAAAGCATGAACTCAAACAAAAATACAGAAGTTTAAACTGAATTCACTACGTTAGTTGTAAGTACTTTTATGAGGTCAAACTAAATTTACGTAATTAGAAGTATTTTTAATATATACCGATATTTAATCTAATCATCGTCATCGTCTTCGTCCTCGTCCTCGGCCTCGTCTTCATCCTCATCCTCATCCTCATCCTTATCCTCATCGTCGACTTCATCTGTATCCTCTTCCTCATCAAGTTCTTATTCTTCTTCTTCTTCTTCTTCTTCTTCTTCAGCCTCAATACTTGGGACAAGATGCCTATTTCTCTCTTGGTTGACAGCTAAGTCTTGTGTATCAACCTCTTCCTTTCCTCTATTTTCTTCAATAATATCTTCAACATCCATGGTATCTGACTACTGTCCCAAGTATTGGGGCTTTTCGATCTGGTCCTTTTGGTATGTTGGGTCTCCAACGTTGAATGTATTTCTAGATTTAATCTTGCATACTGCCCACTAGTCAAATCGATCTCTACGATGCCTTGGGTAGCTTGTATAGTAGACTTGAACAGCCTGACTTGCTATTGCAAATGTGTCAGACCCTCTATACCTCCTACGATGATTTATATCGACGAATCCAAATTGTTTATCGGCTCTCCAACCGATATTTGGTGTTTTATCGAACCACTCACATTTGAACATCACAATATACATATCATATGGGGCAGTATATTGTAAATCTACAATATCCCAAAGCACTCCATAATAGTCAAAGTCCGGCTCGTCGTCATAGATTGTGTCTCTTATACAAACACCAGAATCCTTGGTACTGAAGCCGTCATTGAGAAATTCGATATTTATTGCATTCTGAGTTGCCTTAAACTTGAAGCCGTTAACGACATATCCTGGCCAAGTCTTTGCATGCTTCTTCGGTCCTAATCTAAATCTGACTTTAAGTTCAACAAACGCATCATAACTGACAGTACGGAATGAGTCTCACAACTAGAATATAGAGGAGTATCTACATCCTGAAACATATCATAGAACTCCTTCGCCTCAGGATTAGGTTCCTCTGGATCAAAATTAGGCCCTACCGCATCGTACACCATATCGCGTGCAAGGTTCTGCAGGTCTCCATAATCAACAGAGCATCCGTCGTCTTCGATGACAAAATCTATTCAAGTATTATTATCAAAAACATAAATAGCAGCATTTACAACCTGTCTTTCCGCATATAGTTCACCTTGTGATGACCACAGGCCATAATCATGTATGAAACCCTTATGGGTCAAATAATCTCTCACAGTCACCACTTCTTCATAACGTCTATTGCAACAATTACTACATGGACACTTGATTTTGTTACCGTCCATGTACTGAGCTTTGCTCATGGCATACTTAAGAAACACTTCCACGCCTGTCTGAAAATTGTCACTCATACCTATTCTGCTCTTGTGTTATCGTTTGTACATCCATGTACGATCAACAAAGTAACGATCCATCGCAGATTGGATGTAAAAATCTGTATCGTAAGACAAACTAAACAAAATTAGTTCGATACTGATACCGATACTCATAGAAATAGTCTAACACCGATACTCATAGAAATAGTCCGATATCGATACCGATACTCATAGAAATGGTCTGATACCGATACTCATAGAAATAGTCCGATACCGATCCGATACCGATACTCATAAAAATAGTCCGATACCTATCCGATATCGATACTCATAGAAATAGTACGATACCGATACCGATACCGTTACCCTGAACTAGTTCAATACCGATACGCATAGAAATAGTCTGATACCGATACCGATACTCATAGAAATAGTCCGATACCGATACCGATACTCATAGAAATAGTCCGATACCGATACTCATAGAAATAGTCCTTTTTCTAAGGATGGGAGAGTTGTGAGACTCGTCTCACTGTATCGATATTTATATACGGATACGTATTTTTGTACTATGTTTTGTATTTTCTTAATTTTTGAAACGCTTTAAATTTTTTTTAACTTATAGATTTCTCCTTGACCGACATACTGCTAGTGCCAGTGTATACCGACGGCATACCTGTCACTCCTATTTTTTGTTATACGTATTTTTAGTGTACGTATACGAATTTCTAATATTTGTCAAGTGACCCGTGTTTTGACTTATCTTTCTTAGCCTTGCCTTGGTTTAATCTTGTACTTGGTTTATTTTGGTTTGGTTTAACTTGGCATGAGATGGTTTGGGTCGGGTTGAGATGAGAAGGGTTTTGTATAAAAATCAACTTCTCTCTCTCTGTCTCTCTTCTCTATTCATTTTATTTACTCCTTCCCCATTTGCCCCTCCTCCAAAACCTAGGCAAGTACATCTTGCCAAATCTTGAGCAATGTTATTTTTGTTTGCTCTATTCTCTTCCTTTCATGATTCTAAGCCTCTTTAAAACTTGGAGTTTTTGGTTTTGATGGTTACATTTTTGTAGATCTAAGTTTTAATATTTTCTTATTTTTTCGGTTTTGATCTCTTAAAGTTTGATATTTTCAAAATTAATGGTCCATATTGTGGGGAATTTCATTCTACCCAATTTTGGCTTTTGAATCGCTGGATTTCGACGTCATATGAGGAAGTTATGCCATTTTCGTGTTCATGGGTTCTTCACACCTTTTGGTGCTGTCGGGACGATGAATAGTGCCATACGCAATGTGTGCCGTGCTTGCCCAACGTGCTTCGTGGGCACTTTTGCCCTCGTGCGCTGCACAACTTGCACGCCGTGTGGGATTTCCTGTTGTGCAACGTGCGTCGTACTTGCGCGCAACGTGTGCCGTGGATACTTTTTCCCTCGCGTGCAGCGCGACTTGTGCGCCGCACGCCGTACGGGATTTCCTGCCGTGCAACGTGCGCCGTGCTTGCGCGCAACGTGCGCCGTAGGCACTTTTGCCCTCGCACGCTGCGCAACTTGCCCGCTGCGCGCCCGCACATTTTTCTAACATGTGTCGTGCACCGTGCTTGCGCGCAACGTGCGTCGTGGACAGTTTGCTCGCACGCGCTGCGTAACTTGTGCGCCGCGCACCGTTCTTGCGCGCAACGTGACTCCAAATGACTATTTTTGCCCATTTAAACTATTTTGTAACTAAAATCTTAAAAAACTCAAAACATGAAAGTTGTAGATCTTTATCTTGGCTTTAAGAATCTTCTTGTTTCACTTTAATTGGAATTCATATACGATTAATAATTTCAATCATAGTTTTGATCTTTTTGGCATGTTTTCTGTACTGGAAGTTTTTGAGGTTTCCTTCGACTGTAATAAATTCTTATCATAATTATATGATTTTGTACAGTTACAGAATAATTGTACCCCCTTATATTCTTAACACTAGTACAGATTCAATTATTGTTTTATGTCAAGTAGAACTTTTATTTATTTTTTCTCCCATGCCATGATACGTCTTTTACCTAATTCTTTCTACATGCGATCCTTATTGTCATGTTTGCTTATTCTTAGATAGTGGCCCGTCGTGGTGACTCATGCTTCACTTCTTTTCTTTGCTTAATCTAGATAGTAGCCCGTCAGGGTGCACTCATGATTTATGTCTCTTCTTTGCTTAATCTAGATAGTGGCCCTTCGTGGTGCACTCATGCTACACGTCTCTTCTTTGCTTAATCTTGATAGTGGCCCGTCGAGGTGCACTCTTGGCAAGTACTCTTTACATGACAAGTAAACCTTATCATGATAATTCTTAATAGTGGTCCGTTGTGGCGCACTCTTGACACGACAAGTAAACCTAATATGACATGCTTAATCAAGATGCTGTTGCGACTACTATCCTCCCTTTCTAATGTAATTCTTTTGGACACCGTGGTTGAATGTGTTGTGTATGAGTAAACAAGCTACATGTCTCGTATGCATCATGTCTAGGACTGGAATTCCTGGTTACCATGGTCAGGAATTCATACTGAATCTGACTAGGATAACGACTAGATTGATTAAGTAGCTCATAAAGAGGTTTTCCAGTCACATGTAATCCCATTACCTGGACGCTTTAATTGGACTTATAACTTGCTGACAAGTAGGGCACATTTTCAGCACGCTGTCATGTGTTGTACCCCCAAGTCACCTAATCAATTCTCTCAACCTGCGGAAGGATAACTGGATAGTCTACAGGGCTTGTGACTGCTGGAACATCTCATTGCATCTTGTTAGTAACTAGCTTGTGATAACCTTAGTTAGTTAATGTATCAAACCGTACTCGTTGTTTGATCGTTATTGATGGATGGAGTCAGTCCTGTCTAGTTTGTCTAGGCAGTGTCCGTTTGTTTATTTCAGTACATTGTTGTTTATGCTTTACTTTTTCGATGAATAATCGGAGGCTAAGTTCTGTTTAGGAGAAGGGTTACAACCTCGGTCCTTGTTGGGTTTATGGGTTATAACTTGGCTTCCGGAATAGTTCCTAAGTCATCTTATCATTTGTCATTCTATATAGTTCTCACATCCTCTCATGTCCCAGTTGTCTCCCATGCTCACATGTCCAGTTATCTCACATGCTCATATGTTCAGTTTGTCTTACATGTTCACATGCTTTCGTTTAATTCATATGTCCACAGTTTACTTTATGTCAAATATGATTTACTTTATGCTGCAGGTTGTTTTGCTTATTGTCTTTTCTATTCTCGGGATAAGTGTATTGTAGTGCACGAGTCTCGATCCGCATTTGCTTATTTGTATCTCTAACCTTTGATATGTTAGTTATTGCTGGTTTTATTTCATAATTTTGGCTTCTTTTGTGGTACTTGCTATTTGGGGTATGACCCATTGGTTTTGTTTGGCCAGATCTGATAGAGGAGACTGAAATATCTTTCGTACCATCTACTCGACGGTGACTATCCGAAGCACCAGAGTACCTGAGTGGATTTCTTGTTTCATTCTCCCACTTGATATGTATATTATTCTTTTGTGGCATTTAGCCTCCGAGCACGTGTTTAACTCGTGTTTTGGTCCTTGATATTTAGCCTACGGGCCTAAACATGATGTGCATATTCTAGACTATAGCTAAAGCTTATCATATATGACTATTGCTCTTGCTAGTTCTCTATTTTGTATTACTAGCTTTATGATCATCCATGTATATATGGTTGGGATGCTTTACTATTGTATGTCTGATGATCATACTTCTTGTTCTTTGTATAATTGCCTGTGATTGAGATACCTAGGATTGCTTGACCTAGGATCAACTGTTGGCTTGTAGAAGTAACTGTGGGACCGTTGAGCACCTCTAGAGGGGGGGTGAATAGAGTGTGTGCGTGTGCAGCAGAAAATAATCACCAATTAAAAACTTAAGTAATAACTATGGCAGTAAATAGGAGACAGTAAATAAATGTAGTAAAGTAAGAGTCAAGAATTCAAACTCAGTGACACAGCGATGTATACTGGTATCCCTCTGAGAGGACTAATCCAGTCTCGAGTACTCTTGCTCGATGTTAATCCACTATGACACAAGCTTTAACTGAGTGCTTGCAACTCTTACAACACCGTGCTTGGCGACAAGTGCACGACCGACTTCACAACACCGTGCTTGGTGACGAGCGCACGACCGGCTCCAGAAGCAATTGGAAAACTGGAACGTTTTCTGAATACAACCTACGATACAACTCTTCAACACCAAACTCTAGATTAAACAGAAACTGTACTGGCTTGGCTAAGAGTCGTAAAGGCTTAGATATGAAAGTAAAAGCTCAGAACACTTTAGATAGAGAAGAGAAGAGATAAAATTGGATTGTTGAAATGAATGGTAATCTCAACTCTATTTATAGTGTTTTTGGGAGACCGAACTCGGGCAGAGTTCGGGCAGAGTTCGGATGCTAGGATTTCGTATACGAACGTTGGATGCAGATTTGGTGGGAACTGTATTTCAAATAACCCAGACCGAACTCGGACCGAACTCGGACCGAACTCGGTCAGAGTTCTGTCAGAGTTCTGTTGGTTCAGAACAGTAAGGAATAAACCAAATTTGCATAGGTTTTGGGCGTTTTGGAATTGTAGATTTTTGGGATACGTAGGTAGGCTTATTTTTGTTTGTGGACTGAGAAAAACCTAAGCCAGTACCGATCCGATCAATCTTACATTTTTTCTAGACTCAATAAAAAGGAAAAATACAGAATAAATATGAAAACCAATATCCCTTTTGATGACGTCTTTTTTCTGACATAGAAGACGCATTTTTCCTTGACGGCAATCGTCCAAAGATAAACAGATCTGAAAATCTGAATACCTTTCGGGGACTTCGCCCCCGAACCCCTGACGGGGGGCGCTGTCCCCTCGACCCCTGTCCGCTGACCGGGCAGCGGAACCCCCGATGCGAGGCCCCGGATAGGTCGTTGGGCAGTTCAGAGAAAACTTCTTGTATAACGCCGTCTTTGGCCCATTAATAATTCTTTGTTGCATATGTCCTGCTTGTTTGCATGTACATGTTAGACGAACAAAACAGTATGATGCAGTATGATATAATCATAACAATATGATATAGAACATTTAGGACAATGCTAAGTTTAAGAGCATGAATATTAGTGACATCACTAGTTAAACTTAATTGATTAGCCATATTCAGAAACATGATATAATCATTGGGCTAACAATCTTCCCCTTTTTGATTATGGCAAATCAGTTAAGTTTAAGATAGATACAATAGATGTATATATCGCTAATAAACACATATTAGTAAAAAATATTCTTTAATAACTTAAACTTATTTCTCCCCCTTTGACATGATCAAAAAAAAATAAGCTCCCCCGTAATAAAGAGATAAAACGAACTCAAGCATAAGTATAGGAGGAAGGAAAAATAATAATAATCATGATCAAGGATTAGGAGAACAGTGAAACGACATGTTTAGAAAATTGCATAACTAAAGTAGAAAAATTTGTCAAAATAGTTGGTTGAACTTAAACAAAGAACATTGAAATCAAACAATACATAGTTTACCAACTAGAAATCCAAAAATGATATTCAAAACTCAATATTATGATAAATATAATTCTAGTTTTGAAATATACCAATAAAGGATTTCAATAAGAAATAGATATCAATATAGCAGAAATCAATCATTGGTCATAAATAATTCATGAGAAATTCACAGATCTAGTATATACCAAATAAATAAAAAAATAATGAAACTTTTAACAATGATCACAAAAAATATGATTCATAATTTGACCATACAAATTAGTGAATCAATTCCATAAAGAGTATAATCATTGTGAAAAAATCAAAAGATGTATACTAGAATCTATGCAAAATCTATACGTAAGTTCATGAATTTGAATTCAATTACCTTAGCATGATATATGTATATCCATTAGATAAACATGAAGGTAATGAAGACAAAATACTTGAGAAGGAGAAATTCAGTCGACTTGAATGCTCCCCCGCAAAGTATCACCAGTCTAAATATAGATAATCATGAACTTTGAGATAAAATCTCAATAAGAAATGCCAAAGCAGTTTAACTCAATCAAATAAGAATAATTAAATATATTTTTGGCAAGATAACTTTTAGAAACTCGAATGAGAGAAAATAAATAAATAAATAATAATCATATATTCTCTCATAAAATACAAATCTAAATATCATGAACAACTCAACAAGATATGTTAGGTAAGAGAAAATATGCCCATGATGAACTACTTATACCACATATTAAGGGCATAAAGGAATTGAAGCAATTAATTTGCTCCCCCTTAAAATATGCGTATATAGTTCAAAAATAATTTATATGCATAAAATAGATAAAATAAATAATCACAAGATCTAAGGAATATCCAATATATGTATCTTTCTATCCTTTGATCAAATGCATACAAAATTCCAAACTCAAAATAAATATCATCTTTAGGCAAGAAAAAGAAGTATCCAATAAATAAACGCTTAAAGATGAAGAAACAAAATATGTATCTCCAATATATATATAAAAGAAATATTTCAAGAAATTAAAAGATTTTGAAAACTGTCTTAATAAGAACATTTGAGTACCAGATAGATTCAATAAATCAAAAAGATATCAAAAAAAGCTTTTCAAAAAAATTTGGAATTTATTACAAAAAACTGTCTTTGTAAATGTTCGAATGCGTCCATTTAGTCCTCAAACTGAAGGCTGGCGATTCGAATCACGAAAACAATTTTAATAAAAGAATCCATAAATCATAAATAACTCCATTTGAACAAATAAACATAACTAGATATATGTCCAAAGAAAAGTGTATTCTAGATATATGGCATGTCAAGGGGCTAATTGACTTGAAATAATTAACTACTCCACCTTTACATGGCTATATCCAAAAATAATATTATAGATAAAATTTTGAAAATTTCAGAGACATAATTCCAGAAGTAGAAAACTAATTCAAAAATATTAGGACTTCTTATCAAAGTATATTTCTTCCCTTTTAAAGGCCTTAACACGGTGTCCACCTGACAACCATAAGGTTTAAAGAAAAGAAACGCTTTGAGAGAGAGATTCAATTTGCTTGACTTCTCCCTGCAAAGAATTACTGTTATAGACAGTAAGTAACTTGAATAAGAAGATAATAGTATAAAGCTCAAAATCATTGAATATTACACAAGTTAAAGACGAAATCACAAGATCATAATATTCAATGAGTTGTCACGAATACGAAAAACAATCATCTTTAGACAAAAAGAAGAAATATCCATTAAATGAACATTTAAAAAATAAAACAATTAAAAGATATTTCAAATTAGCATGATGAATAATCATATAAGTCAAAAGATGACATAAATTGATCTATGCTATAGAATCTCACATTCGACAAGATAGATCAACATATGCTACCTTTTTGTGAAAATATAAAGAGAGAATATTATTCATCAAATCTAAAATCCTAAATCTATCAGATAATAATTGCAATTAGATCTCAATAAATCTTTAGTTTATAAAGCGTTGATCAATCTTGGATTAGCTATAGAGGTACTGTCCCAGCTAACGGAGGTTCACCGGAGAACACTTAAGTACCGCTTCGCTTCGACCATAGTCGTGGTGACAGATAGACCTTTTGTAGGCTTGTACCTAAAATAAATCTCTTCTTTAATAACCGAGGATTTAAAAAGAATTAGTGCAATATGAAATAAATTATATTCTATGGACTTAAAAATTTGAGAACAATGTAGCAAACAGCATAAGATATATCAATTACATTAATCCATATGTGCTACAAAATTATTGGGTAACAATAAAATATAAAACATTTGTAAATCAAATGTAGGACCTAGATACGTTGATGTATTTTGGAATCTAGGGGACTGGGTTCAATACCTTGGATCCAGAACTAGACAATAGTTGCAAGAACACCTTAATAAATCTTAAGTCTATAAAGTATTGATCACTTCGGGTAAGCTGTAGGGGCCGATTCCCAGCTAGCGGTAGTCCGAAGACTAGTGCACCGTATCGCTTCAGGCTATTTACACCTGTATGACAGAAGGACCCTTTCGGCTTATTTCCAAAATAATTTCTACTCTTAAGAACTTAGATTCAAAGGAATATATGCAGTATCATCGAACATCATCGAAATCCAGAATCCCTAAAAGTAAATACCCAAGGAATGGTTTATCAAGATCAAGATATTAAAAAATATATCCAAAATGTCAACCAAAAAGCCAAGAAAAACATACATCATTTAAAAAGGCTTTGAGGAAGAAGATAATAAGAGAAGTACATGAATTTGTTAAAAAAAATAGCTTACATATGAGATAAGCACAAGTTTGAAACTACTTTCCAAAATAATATAATATAGAACTTGAACTTAACTCATATATCCCCATAAAGATATTTTTACAAAAATATAAGAACCATATCAGCAATATATAAATGAAAATAAATTATTCATGTATCCTTAATAAGTATAAGAAAAATATCACAAGGTCAAAAATATGCATAAAAAAACTTTATCAGACAAAGATGTAATTGATTCATAATAAAATTAATCAAAATAAAATATGAGAATCAATAGTGAATATATTATGCAAGCACAAGGTTAACATAGAAGTATATGTATATACTTTTTAAGTAAATAGGTGACTTGTGCTAAACACACATACTCACAAAATACTGATCAAAGTAAATGTGACATGTTAAAGACAAATCGATAAGAAGTGACCATTAAAAATATTTAAAGGCAAAGAGTCAAAAACATAAACCAACAACAAAAGCTTCTATGGACTAGAGTGGTATGCATCTTCATAGATAAATACTAAGAGTAAAGAGCATACCTAGATAAATGTGTCACACTAATAAAAGTGAGTAAAAGATTATATAGTGTGAAAAAAAATTATTTAAGCTAATCAACTAGTCATGCTAGGATTATAACTCACATAAATGATAAACAATTAAAAATATCAATGAAAGCTAATAGCAAGACATCAATAAGAACATGCTAGATATTAAAAACTATTTAGGAAGCATGTTACCGAAGTGTGGTTCTAGTGACCACAGTTCTGTTGGTGCAATTGCTTGGAAGATGACCTTTGTAGCTTTGCAATCACCAACATGCTCCATGGTTCTATTTGATATGAGAAGCTTCACCTGCAAAATTAGGTGAAGTCTTTGGTATCCAGTACTTGGATCCATATTTGTTTGCTTTGGGAACCCATTTGCACAAGTTCATATCAACAAGTTTTTTAATCTGACAATGATTAGAAACATGTCCATTCATACCACAATAATGACATAAAGAATTAACATTAGTGCTATGTGCAGCAGTATGAGAACGTGCAGTGGGATGACATAATGTGCGTGGATACTTGTAATAGAAAGCATGGTTGTGTGAAGCTTTAGCTTTGCTTGCTTCCTTTGTAAAAGATTTGACGTGTGTGACTTTGTGATGTGCTAAGTGTCTTGTGTTAGACTGAGTCATAGGTTGTACTACCTGCTTTCCCAGTCTAATCTCTAACTTTTTAGAGTTAGCACAGATCTCATCATATTTAGCAGAAAGAGCATCAATTCTACATGAAGCAATAGAATACTTCTTCTTTTCAGATTCTAGTTCCTCCTTAAGTTTAGCATTTTCTTGAGTGCTTTTCTCAATGCTTTCAAGTGCCTCATGCAATCTAAACTCAAGTATGGAAATCTCAGTAGAATTACTAGAAGTAGAAGTATTTCTAGCATCATTCAATAAGCAAGTAAGCTTTTCATTCTCACGCTTATAGGATTGAATATCCTTTCTAGCTTGCTTATACTTATCTAATACTTTCTTGTGTTCTTCTAACAGATCACTGAAAGCATCAGATAACTCATCATAAGAAAATTCATTCTCTTCAAGAAGGGAATTATTCTGTACCTCGTTAGATAATGCCATTGAGCATAAATTTGCAGCTTGATGAGGTCTCTCTTCTTCTTTAGAATTTGTTGCTTCACTTTCACACCATATGCCCGATGATTTTCCTTTATTTGATTGTTCGTAGTGACTCTCCTTTCTTGTAGTAGTACAATCATCTTGGATGTGGTCTATCTTCTTGTAGTTGTCACATACAAGCTCTTCTTCATATAAGAAATTGTGTTGTACCTTAAATCCCAATTCCATCATGCACATATTTGAATCATTATGAAGACTATCCTCCTCTCTGGAGTTGCTAGCACTGCTTTCGTATCTGCACTCATAAGTAGCTTCAAGAAGTTTTCAAATTTTATGAGATGTTGTGCAAGTAGTAATGAGATTGAATACATTAAAGTCTACCGCACAATAGAAAGCATGCTTTGCTTTTGCATCAAGGCTAGCTAACTTCTTCTCTTCCTCTGTGTAACTATAATAAGGCTTGTTAATAATAGAGGATGTGAGAATAGAAGTGATAGTAGGCTTTTGGTAGCCATTGACAACAATTGACCATAAGTCAAAGTCCTGAGACTTCAGGTACAAGCTCATCCGTGTTTTCCAATAACTATAGTTCGTTCCATCAAATAGTGGGAGTCTATTTGTGGATTGCCCTTCACCGTTGAATATTGAATTCACGGCTGCCATATTTATACTCTCTAGAGTGTTATATATGAATACAACCCGCTCTGATACCAATTGTAGGACCGTTGAGCACCTCTAGAGGGGGGGTGAATAGAGTGTATGCGTGTGCAGCGGAAAATAATCACCAATTAAAAACTTAAGTAATAACTATGGCAGTAAATAAGAGACAGTAAATAAATGCAGTAAAATAAGAGTCAAGAATTCAAACTCAGTGACACAGCGATGTATACTGGTATCCCTCTGAGAGGACTAATCCAGTCTCGAGTACTCTTGCTCGATGTTAATCCACTATGACACAAGCTTTAACTGAGTGCTTGCAACTCTTACAACACCGTGCTTGGCGACAAGTGCACGACCGACTTCACAACATCGAGCTTGGTGACGAGTGCACGACCGGCTCCAGAAGCAATTGAAAAACTGGAACGTTTTCTGAATACAACCTCCGATACAACTCTTCAACACCAAACTCTAGATTAAACAGAAACTGTACTGGCTTGGCTAAGAGTCGTAAAGGCTTAGATATGAAAGTAAAAGCTCAGAACACTTTAGATAGAGAAGAGAAGAGATGAAATTGGATTGTTGAAATGAATGGTAATCTCAACTCTATTTATAGTGTTTTTGGGAGACCGAACTCGGGCAGAGTTCGGGCAGAGTTCGGATGCTAGGATCTCGCATACGAACGTTGGATACAGATTTGGTGGGAACTGTATTTCAAATAACCCAGACCGAACTCGGGCCGAACTCGGACCGAACTCGGTCAGAGTTCTGTCAGAGTTCTGTTGGTTCAGAACAGTAAGGAATAAACCAAATTTGCATAGGTTTTAGGATTTTTGGAATTGTAGATTTTTGGGATACGTAGGTAGGCTTATTTTTGTTTGTGGACTGAGAAAAACCTAAGCCAGTACCGATCCGATCAATCTCACATTTTTCCTAGACTCAATAAAAAGGAAAAATACAGAATAAATATGAAAACCAATATCCCTTTTGATGACGTCTTTTTCCTGACATAGAAGATGCATTTTCCTTGACGGCAATCGTCCAAAGATAAACAGATCTGAAAATTTGAATACCTTTCGGGGGCTTCATCCCCGAACCCCTGACGGGGGGGCGCTGTCCCCTCGACCCCTGTCCGCTGACCGGGCAGCGGAACCCCCGATACGAGGCCCCGGATAGGTCGTTGGGCAGTTCAGAGAAAACTTCTTATATAACGCCGTCTTTGGCCCATTAATAATTCTTTGTTGCATATGTCCTACTTGTCTGCATGTACATGTTAGACGAACAAAACAGTATGATGCAGTATGATATAATCATAACAATATGATATAGAATATTTAGGACAATGCTAAGTTTAAGAGCATGAATATTAGTGACATCACTAGTTAAACTTAATTGATTAGCCATATTCAAAAACATGATATAATCATTGGGCTAACAGTAACCCCCATGTCTTGACAATTATACGTGATTTCAGAGTACTGGCGTACTTTGGTATCACGTAGCTGGCCTTGCCCATCTCCACATGCAAGTATTCTAGTTTTGGGGCATGACACAAGTTTTAGTGGTGGCCCATGCAAGTCTGATTTATCAGATATGTGGGGGTTACTAATGTTTAGTTATCTCAATCACAATTATCCTTTATTGATATCCTTCGTATTATTCTATATCTCTTATCCTTTGACCTGATATCTGCCTTGATCGTTGATCTTTTGTGTCCCCTTGATTTGATCCTTGTGTCCTTTAACTTTTAGGTACACTGTTCATAATCCTTCCGATTACCTTGTTTGGGTTCTGTCGATGGCAGGTCAGCAATCTTCTGTCAGGCCAGTTGTGGAGGATCAGTCTCAACATTCAGATGCAAAGTTGAGAGTTGACTCGAGGGCAGAGAGAGAGAGAGAGGTGAAAGAAAATTTTGGGGAGAATGAAAAGTTTTCCCCCGTCGGTTCATTTTAAGTTAGGGCTTGGTATTTAGCGAAAGATTAGCGACGGATATATCCGTCGCTATACCCCCCTTAGTTGGCCGACGGACTATCCGTCGCTACCTGGTCGTCAAATTTTGTGCCAATTTTTTTAACATTTTTCTGCCAAATTTTGACAAATGTACGACGACCTAGAGATGCCATTTTGTCCGTCGCTATATTTTCGATGATTTAGCGACGGATTGGCGACCGAGTTTCGCCCTTAAAATTAAAAAAAATTATTGGCTGATATTCGACGGTAAACCGTCGATAATTAGTCAGTTGTCCATCACTATTAGCGACGGACATAATCCGTCGCTAAACCTCCATTTCCAATTCACTGTATTTTGGTAGTGGTATGACTTGGGGTTTGTTCACATGGCTACTTAGCATTTCCCCTCCCAACTCACTAAGCAATCAATAAACGAGCAATGATACAATTAAGCCTATCGTGTCACAATCGTGTCTCAACAGGATACTC
This sequence comes from Iris pallida, assembly GCA_029216955.1. NCBI lineage: Eukaryota > Viridiplantae > Streptophyta > Magnoliopsida > Asparagales > Iridaceae > Iris > Iris pallida. The sequence goes on along the minus strand of JANAVB010024600.1, from coordinate 12,330,689 downwards.
AATAAAACACAATAAAAGATATCATTATAATGTAATAAGCACATAAAGTTATAGTGCACTTGCCTCAAGTTAAGTTTTAGTTGATGTGTGCGACACAATCTCGATTTGGTTGAAAATTGTTGTAATAAGGCTAACCGCTACTAGTTCGATGAATCATCGGCCATCTATAGGTTCTATAAATTAAACAAAGTATGAAACTATTTTATTAATTTCTAAAAAATTAGTATGCTATAGATCTATGTGTCATCTTTTCAAAATATCAAACGATTCACAAAACAAAGTTCGGGATCTCCGGATTCTCGAAAACAGTGTGACATGTTATTTTTTGGACAACTGGCACTCAAATAATTTACCAAAAATTTACATTCATAATTACATTATAGATTGGAAATCTAACCTCAATACGGTTCTAATAGAAAAATTGGAGGTGAAATCGAGTCCGAAGTTGGTCACAACGACCTCGCGAATTTGCTATAGCTTCAAAAAACGAGGCTGAATTTATGACAAATTTTGGACTATTTTGGACGAAAAAAGAGAATTTTGAGAAAGAAAAATATGAGAAATGTTCATAAGGGTATATATAATGTGTAGTAATCACATAATAAGGATTAGATTCGAAGGGTTTTGGTTTTGGGAGAAGAATAAGGACTCTTTAAATATATGGAGATGGTTGGGATTTATTAGGTTGGAAAAAAATTGTGGAGAAAATAAAAATGGGACTCCCCTTTATATAGGTGGGGAGGCATCCTAAATAGGTAAGGATTAGAATTTCTATGGATAGATTTAAATTAATATACAAAAAGATTGATCAAATCTCAATCCACAAATGATCACAATAACATTACTTTAGAATAATATCTACCATAAATGAACACATTGATATTACTTTAAAATAATATCTAATATTTTAAATACATTAAAAATAGATTTTATAAATTCAAATAATTGACAATAATAAATCAAATACTTCTAGAGATATACTTTCATAAATACAAAATCAACTTTAAACAATTTGACAAATCTCTTCTTCAATCAAAATACCTTTTATAGAATTAAAAATAAAAGTAAAAAAAATATTTTTTAACTCGAAAAATAAATAAAAAAATTAAGAAAATTCAGGAAGTGGGCTTACAAATATATCTAGCTTAGAAAAATTGTCCTCGAAATTTCAAATGATACGACTAGGCATGACTAAGAATATAATTAAGAAGATGATACGATTAATCAAGAATATGTTTAAGATGAGAACTGAAACCTAGTCAAACGGTCTTGTCATGACCAAAAATATTTAAGAACGATCAAAAATCAAAATTGTTTCGGCACGATCAACTTATTTAATCCAAATTATTTTAGGCATGATTATCAAATCTAGATACGATTATGTATCTAGTGGAAAGAAATATGGTTAAAAGATTACTAGAAAATCTAATAACGATATAAAAATAAAAGATATGAAAGAAAGGAAGAACCATCAGTTTATTGAGAAGATGGTAATAAGAAATAAGGCATCAATCAATTTGGAAAATTAATAGTCGTATACAATAAAAGATATAGCCTCTATGATAATTCGAAAATCGTAAACATATCTGAAGCCATTCATTTTACCGAGAATTTACGCCTCGCCAGGTTACACCTCGCTGCAGTAAACTCTTTAGTTTCATGACTCAAATAAGAATACGGTATTGAATATTCTATTAATTTTATCCACTATTGACATAATGACTCAAAGATCAAATAGGATAATATGACATATCTTTTAATAATATTCGATAACCTACGCTTACTTGAAATTATTTCAACTTAGGGGTCATGTCTTGCCAGTGCGTGGCAGGCTACAACGAACCCGCAGTTTCCATAATTCAAATAAATGGGGACAGTGAACATCTGCCTTGCCAATGTAAGTCATCAAAATTTTATTCCAACTATGTAACTACCACTTTTTCCAAAGAGGGATATTTTCGATTTTTTTCTATCGCTTGTTTTTATTGTGAATAATTGTATTCAAATTATATTTTGAGTGATAAATCTATTTTTTACAAAATTAGTAATTATATATTTGAATTAATTATTTATAATATTTAATATAGTGCATATAAAAAAATAAAAATATTTAATATAGTGCATATTCTATAATATTGAACATAATTAGTGGTTAGCCATTAGTTAGAATAGTTGTCAGGACCCTAGTAGACTAAATTAGTGAGATTAGACAATCATCAGACCAATTTTATTTAGTTTAGTTAATCTCTAGTTGCTAGTGAGATTAATTAGAAGAATAGGCTAAAAACCAAATTAGAAGGAAAGCCCTTTTCCTAAACTTTTCATGACAAGATAGAGGGGCTTCTTGGACATTTCCCTCTAGCCAAGCCCTAGCCAAAGCCCTTGGCCGGCTACATGAGGAAAACCCCTAGTTATAAGAAGTTAATAACTTCTTCTTCCTCCTCCTTTCTTCCCAAAATCCAACCCTAGTTTAGCGGTTTCTTTCCCAAATTGTTCATACCATTAAAATCCACTCAAATCAGCCAAAATTAGTCTCATTCTCTTCTCCTTGGAGAGTAGAAGGCTCTAGAAGCAAGCTTGGAAGGATTGGAGCACTTGGAAGCTTGAGGGCTTCTAGATCTTGAGATTTTTTCATTATGAATCCATCTCCTAATAGGTATATGCATTCTAAACCCTCTAAATCTATATTAAATGTGTAGAGGCATTAATTAGGAACCCCCATACATTAGAATTTCCATTTGTGAAGAGTTTAGACTCTTCTTTTCCTATTTGAGGGTTTTACCCTTTGTATTTGATTCAAATTAGAGGAAATTTGAGAATAGTAATTCTAGGATTTATGAATAGGTTCATTAGGTCATACTAGTGATTTAGAACATATGGATGTGCTTTGATTCAAGTTTGGATCCATTTGTAGTGCGTTGTATCCGATACACACCCCAAGTATTTGACAAAATGGCCAAAAGAGCACCAATGCTCTAATTTTAGTTTTAACCATTGTATTAGAAGTGCATTGCAATGGATTAAGCATTGTTAAGATTATCTAGTAACTAGGAGTATATTTGATGTGTGTTTGTGTGCCTTGGGGACTTGTGGGATGTGTGGACTGTTTGGTTTTCATTTTCGACTGTTGATACATGTGTGGGCTGCTATGTGTGGACGGCTATGTGGTGGGCTGAACAGTGTATGATGAGGGGATTACAAATTGTATCAGTTACCAGTCCTAAATTATTTGTATCATTCCATATTTACATATTGGTTCAGTCTTGCATTGTGCAGTCCCAAAAGTTTAGTATTCAGTTTATTGTTCAGTCCCAATATACCTATTTGCTCAGTCCTATAGTTTCAATTATTTTCTTTTGGTTCAGTCCATTTCTATTAGTTGGAGATATATCTTTCGTTCAGTCTAGGTTGAGGGGATTATCTCAGTCTATTTGTTTAGTTCCTTAGTTCTTGTTATCAGTCATAGGCTATTAGGGTCAGTCCTATAATTAATCAAGTTTAGTCCTTATTTATACTCTTATTTCAGTCTTTGTTTATTTGTTCAGTCTTTCTATTCACTCGTATAAGTTATATTGCACACTGGTGCTAGTCTACTTGGATAGAGGCTTTTAGTATCACATTTCTTATTTGTTCAGTCCTGTTACGTTTCAGTCTCTGCCTCTAATATCTGGTTTCTGTGGAGATGGTACTCCAATTCAGTCCTTATTTGTAAGCCCACTTCACGATTTTTTTATTTATTTTATTTTTAGTTTTATATATTTTCTAGTTAGAAAATAAAATTTATTTTTTCTTCTATAAAAGATATTTGTATTGACGAAGGGATTTGTCAAACTATTTTTTAAAATTTAATTTTGTTTATAAAAAGATATACGTTTAAACTTATTAATTTTCTTTTATCAATTATGTTTAAGTTTATATTTATAAAAATCTATTTTTAAAGATTATTGAATTATTAGATATTATTAGATTTAGATGTGGTCAATTCTAAAGTATGATTGGATTTAATCCTAATTTGTTTCTATATTATTTTAGATGATATTTGTATTTATGAAAATCTATATTTAGAAATATTTGAATTATTCTTATCAATATTTTTGATATATGATTTTATGAAATCTATTATAAAGATTATTTAAAATATTAGATATTATTTTAAAATAATATTAGTGTGATTAATTATGGATTGGGTGTAACTTCTCTTCCCAAAATTTTGTGACATATTTTTTTATTTTTTATTTGATTAGTTTGCATTTAATTTTTCTATGATCATAGGAGTTGTGACTAAGCCCACAGGTGATTTATGACCATCTTGTGGTTACATGATCTCTAGATAGATATAGCTATATTATATTTTCCTATGATTTTTAGACATTTTTAGATATTTATTTATTAAAGATATATTTATTTTATTGACTTTCATGAATTACTATAAGGTCATTTGGGACTATTTTGAGACAAATTATTTTTATTTAGGTTCTAGGAGGTTAAAAATATTTTCTAGAATATTTTAGAATTTTTCTGGATTTTTTAGAATTTTTGGAAATTTTTAGATAATTAAAACCTATAGAAATTATATTTTATAGGTTTTGAAAATTTACTGTGAGGTCACACGATGATATTTTGTGTTAAAATATTTTATTTAGATTCTAGACATTTAGAAATATTTTCTAGAATTTTCTAGGATTTTTTGGATTTTTCTGCAATTTGTTTTAATTTATTTGGACTTAAAATGATTTTTAAATGATTTTCTGAATTAAAATAATTAAATACCCAAAAATCCACCCAGGGGGGCCCACCTGTCGGTGCCAACTGCTACAGTGACCGCCTCTCTCTCTCTCTCATATATATATATATTATTATATTCGTCCACCCTAATTAAATTCCAGCAGCCTTTTGTGGGAGAACTCATCTAAGGTTTCTGACTTCCCGAAGCGATTCCCGCCAACCCTGACGTGCTTTTTGTGCACCATTTTTTTGTTGGAAGCGTATTGAGGTAAAGTTTCTGAATATGTAATTTATTTTCATAATTTCTGAACCTAAATTTTTGAAAAATTCGTAGAGTGCTAGTTGTCCGAAATTTGATACGTTTCGGTGTTTTCGAGATTCCGGGAGAACCAGAAATCGATATCACGAACCGTTTGAAGTTTTGGAAATATAACACAGAGCTCTACGACATAAATTTTTTCCAGAAATTATTTCGTTCATCTAGTATTTTAGTTATTCTGTTGAACTCAGAATTGATCGGTTAATCACCGTTTTTGTCACGATTAGCCATAACGGCGATATCTTTTGACCAAAGCATGATTTTACGACACGATTGACTCCAGCACACTCGTTGTCATGCCCCAGAACCAGAATACTAGAAAGCGGGGCACAGACACAGCCAGCTACGTATATTGAAGTGAATCCCACCTCGCAATACGATCACGGCTGTCTAGATGCATAAGGGTTTACTACAAGCCATCAGTCTCTTATGGTCATGAACAAGCCTAGTGTCTCAATCTCAAGCAAGTAAGTAAATGTTACAAGATGTTAGATCATCAGACATACAAAGTAAGGTATCCCAAACATTACATATTCAGATGATCATGAAGCTAGTCATACAAAACGTGAAGACTAACAAGAGTTTCAGTCATACATGATCAACCCTAGGATTTGTCAATCATGTTACAGCCCGTAGGCAGACAATAAGTAAAGTTGCAAACGATCTAACACTTGCTCGGTGGCTAAACGCCTCAAAAGAATATTTTTACAAAGGAGTGGGGAAGCAAAATAAGAACCCACTCGTTGTAAGGGTTGCACCTAGTGGTCACCATCTGGCTGGAAGGCAGGAAGATCCTCGGGAGCTACTCTAAAATCTGGCCATACAAAACCAGCTGGGTCAGACCCCAGAAAGAGCAAGTTCCACAAGAGAGACTTCACTTAAGAACTAAAACCAGCATATTAGCACATGATACATAAAGGATAACGAAAGACATGAGTTAGAGAAAATCGGGTGATAAACGATAAGATGACTAACGGACTATTCTGGTAACCAAGTTACAACCCGTAAACCAAACAAGGACCGGGGTTGTAACCCTTCACCTGAACAGAACTTAGTCTCTAACCAATTATCGATAAAGTAAATCATAAACTAGCATGTCCTGAGATAGCCATGTACAGGATCTAGGCAAGACTAGACAAGATAGTACTCCATCTATCATTCATGGCCAAGCAAAGAGTATGACTTGATACTTTAACAAACTAGGGTTATCACAAGCTTAGTTACTAACAAGATGCATCAAGATGTTCCAACAGCCACATGCCTTGCAGTCTCAATCCAGGTTATTCGGTCACAAGTTGAGAGAGTTGGATTAGGTGACTTGGGGGTGCAACACATGACAGTGTGCTGGAAATGTGCCCTATTCGACGGCAGGCTACAAGTCCAATTAAAAGCGCCCAGATAACGGGACTGCCTGTAGCTGGAAAATCTATTCATGAACAACTTGATCACTCTAGTCATTATCCTAGTCAGATTCAGTATGAATCCCTGACCGTAGAAATCAGGAATTCATATCCTAGACATGATGCAAGACGAGACATGTAGCTTATACAAGCACAAACACCCACGGTGTCAAGACAAGAGTTACTTAGCAAGGCATATCGAGATTATCATGTAGGTTTACTATACCAAGTCAAGAGTGCGTCACAACGGACCACCATCAAGAATTATCATGTCAAGTTACTTGTCAAGAGTGCACCACGATAGGTCACTATCAAGAATTATCATGTTACTTGATTCTTGTTAAGAGTGCGGCTTAACAGGCCACTATCGTGTTCTATCCTTACATTATCATGATTGAGAAAAACTTGCATAAAATAACTAATAACATATTGTTGAAGCCAAGGAAAAGATCTACAACTTTCATGTTTTGAGTTTTTCAAGATTTTAGCTACAAAACAGCTCAAAGAAGCAAAAACAGTCATTTGGAGTGACCTGCGCACAAGTTGCGCGGGAAAAATCGCCCACGGCGCACGTTGCGCGCAAGCACGGCGTACGGGCGCGTGGCCGCGCAAGTTGTGCATTGTGCGCGGGCAAAATCGCCCACGGCGCACGTTGCGCGCAAGCACGGCGCGCGGGCGCGCGGCGTGCAAGTTGCGCATTGTGCGTGGGCAAAATTGCCCACGGTGCACGTTGCGCGCAAGCACGGCACGCGGGCGCGCGATAGAGAAGTGTGCGGGCGCGCGACGCACAAGTTGCGCATTATGCGTGGGCAAAATCGCCTAAGGCGCACGTTGGGCGCAAGCGCGGCGCACGGGCGCGCGGCAGAGAAGTGCACGGGCGCGCGGCGCGCAAGTTGCGCATTACGTGCGGGCAAAATTGCCCACGGCGCACGTTGCGCGCAAGCGCGACGTGCCGGCACGCGGCTGAGAAGACACTGCACGCGGCACTATTCATCATCCCGACAGCACCAAAAGGTGTGGGGAACCCATGAACTCTAAAATGGCATAACTTGCTCATATAAAGTCGAAATCGAGCGGTTCTGTCACGACCCGCTACCCAAATTGTTGGGCCAGGCCGAGTCATGCCCAGCCTACGTTGAGATAAAACGTAGTAAGCTGTTCTAAAGACAACAGGATAAGACTAAATGTACTAACAGTTCTATAAGTGAAGAAGAATCATAAATGCTCCAAACACAAAAGTCATCGTATATAGTAAACGTCCAAGTACAAGTAAACTGAAATGTAAAACTGGATACATGTCCAGTTACAAAATGATATAGTCTAATACATGTCTACTCTCAAAAGTCTAAGTAAATAAAAGACAACTAGGCGAGGTTCCCCGCAGGAACATCCTCGTAAAGCAGAGCCGGGTCCTCGGCAGTAATCTCATAATATGTGTCGCAGAGTAACTCCTCCTCAGTAAGGACACCTACAACGTTATCCTGTCAGGACGGGAGCAAGTACTAAATCTAGCAAACTAGCATATGAAACATGGAAATGAACATGAGAGGAATAACTGGAAAGCATGGCATCACATAGTCTATCATGGCAAGGACACATATGTCATAGAGACAGATGTATATGTAATGTTTAAAACTGTAGTAGGTACGTGATCGGTCAATAGATGTACAATGTGCTGGAGCACATAATGAAATGTACATACGTACAAGTGTAAAGGCGGTAGATGTACATACGCATAAATACAGCTTTGAGATAAAGGCCTACGGCGTAGTAACATATAAAATGAAACTTTGCTCGGTACTGTAGGGGGGATATGATCACGTACACTACTATCAGTTTCCCCATAACCCATATTCTAATCATGTGAGAGATACATCAAGACTGTTCTAAGCATGGTAGTAACTGAAAGTACAACATGTAGAGATCTAACTTGCTACCCCAAGGATCAGCATTTAACATGGTGGGGTTTGCAGTTCATTTATGTGACAATATGTAAAGTTCGTAGAAAGTACTTGCCTCTAGCAAAGCAAAACAAAACAAGCTGCGATAACAATGCTATGGATGTCCGGTAACTCGTCGCTGTAGAAGTAAATACAATAACTTAGTTTTACACTAAGCTAAAACACTAGGACACTAATTGGTGAAATACGACTTGTGATTGGGCACCTAGCCAAAATGATGACTTTGACATAGGAGACCAATGTGGGGTGACACACTATGTTAACTAACTTTTTAGGGTCTTTACACTAGTGAGGGATGGGGTTCAACACGACTAAAACTCCAAATAACACAAAAAGCTACAAGTCGTAATTAATCAATAAATAAATCAAAAGATCATTGTGTTCTAACAATTTTAGAGATAGACAAAAAGCCTAGTTTTTCTTAAAGTAATACACCAAAGTGATCCTTGTTAATCATAGAAATTTATTATAATTTTCTGGAATTTATTAACCAGTACAAGTATTTTATAAAAAATCAGTTTTCCTAAGTATACAGAAAATGAGTTTTGGTTTCATATGCCAAACTAGTGGCAAAACAGTAAATTAAATACTACAAAAATTATACTAAATTAGCTAACTTAACAAAGTATCTAAATACTATTTTTCCATAATTTTAGCAGTACTTTAAGTATTGTTAGAAAATCAAAAACAGCATTGCACACAATAATTAATTATCTACGTATTTTGTCCATGTATATAATTGAACCAAAGTTCAAATACAGGACCCAAGGCCATGAATCAAGTCCAATATGACTTATACAGGTCTTGAATGTGTGAAAACACATTTGGGCCCAAATACCCATGTTAGGCTTGGACACCAAATGGTTGCAGTAATTTAAATACAATAAAAATACAATTTGGTAAATAAAAATAAATATTATTATTTTAATAAGGTAAAGTTTTACATAGTAACTATAAAAGTATGAATATTATCTTATAAAGATAATTTATACTAAGCTAAGTATGATACACACATAAAACAGTGTATATATATATATATATATATATATATATATATATATATATATATATATATATATATATATATATATATATATATATATATATATATAAATATATATACACAAATATAGGGATGTTTACATATTGGATATATATATATATATATATATATATATATATATATATATATATATATATATATATATATATATATATATATATATATATAAATTACATATGTGTATATATATATATATATAGATATATATATATAAGAAAATACTTATCTATATAACATATATATATATACAAAATTAATGTATACATATATATAATAGTATATATATAATAATATATATACATAAGGAAATATATATACATAAATATATATGTATACATAATACATATATATATATATACATACATAAAATAATGAAGTATACATATATATATATATATATATAAAAACAGTAAATATATATATATAAAATTATAGTATATATAGAATAATACATATATATATATACAAATATATGTATATACATATATATATAAATATATATAAAAAGAAAAGAAAAAAAAAAAAGGAAAAGAAAAGGGAAAGGAAACAGAAAGGCTCGAACCCGAGCCAACAGAGCGGGGGGGGGGGGGGGGGGGGGGGGGGAAGAGTTTTATTGCTGCGCGCTGGCCAATGTGCCAGTTGGCCCGACTGTTAGGAATAGGGTTTTGTTTCTTTTATTTAGGCTCGAATGAAATAACATAAAAAAAATAATATAAAAACCATCTTGTGTCCTGACAGTTAAGGACACAGGTATCAGCGTGTCCTAGGCCTGCACGACACGCACGAGTTCAATCTCGCGTGTCCAGTTCCACACTTGTGCTCGCCAGGACACGACGAGCAACATACTTGCGTACGAGACACGCACGACACAGTTTGACACAAATACTCACGTGTCCAGATCTGGGGGGTTCGACGGTCGTGGACGGCGGAGGAGCGGTCGGGACGGTGGCACTCCTGTGGCGATCGACGCGTCTCGTCGGGGCGCGTCGAATGGTGGTGGTGGTTGGCGGTGAAGGTCGACGGTGGGGCTGGGCGGAGTTCGTCGGAGTAGGGTTAGGGTTTGGGGGTTCGTCGGGGAAGGACGGGGCAGCGGTTGGTCGTGGGGGAGATTTAGGGTTAGGGTTTAGTCAGGGGGGAGAGGGGGTTGTTTTATAGAAGTTTGTGGCGGTGGGGGCAGCCGGGAAAGGCGGGGGCAGCCGGTCGTAGTCGGTCGGGGCAGGGGTCAACGGGAGCGGGTGAGAGCTGGAGGAGAGAGAGAGTGTCGTGTGTGAGAGGGGGGGGGGGGGGTTTGGCAGTTGGCACTGAAACCCCTAGAGATTAGGAAATTGCATATGGGGTTTTTCAGTATTAAAATGCAAAATAATATTTGCAATCCTCTATTAAGAACAAATTTCTAATTACAAACTGATATACTAACTATTCTGAAAATTGCAAAACACTATTAAAATAATTTAGAAAATTGCAAAATAATATTTTTTGTATTTTAAAACTCATTAAAATTACTTAGAAATTCTAGAAAAATTCCTAAAAATTCCTAATAATTATTTAAGGCTATAAATGACATAAAAAATTTAATTAGCACCAATAAAACTAAAATTGAAAAACAGGGGCTTACAAGTCTTCCCTTCTTGAAAAATTTCGTCATCAAAATTCACAAGGATTGAAGACCCGACAATATTCTAACATAGCAAGTAATGCAATAAAATGACTAAGGCTGCGATCGAAACTAACCTCTAAGGTATCAAGCGGGAACGGGTGGTTCCCTCGCAGCGGTTGGATCGAACAAGTAAGGGTATCTCTCCCTCATGTCCGACTCCCTCTTCCAAGTAGATTCACCTGGGGAGTGACGGCTCCAAGCTACTCGTACTAGGGGTATAACCTTGTTCCTCAGCCTCTTCTCTCTCCTGTCTAAAATCTCTACTGGCTGCTCAGAAACTGTAAGGCTCGGTCCGACCTCCAACTCTGAGTGATCTAGCACATGATGTATCTGGGGCTCAGCTTTCCTCCTCGTCCGAACCGGATCGTCCCTCGAGTAGGTGACATCTTCACTAGCACCATATCACCGTCTGCGAACTCCATCGGCCTGCGACTAGCATCAGCCCAGTGTTTCTGCCTGTCCTGAGCTACTCTGAGCCTGTCTCTGATCATCCCGACTTTCTCTGCTGCATCCGTGATCATCTCTGGCACAAGCATAACTCTGTCTCCGACATCATTCCAAAAGAGCGGTGTGCGGCATCGTCGTCCATATAGCGCCACGAAAGGAGACATACCAATACTGGCCTGGTAGCTGTTGTTGTATGAAAACTCTACCAAGTGCAGATGGCTCTCCCATGATCCTCCGAAGTCCAGCACGCAAGTCCTCAGCATATCCTCCAGTGTCTGTATCGTCCTCTCGGACTGCCCATCTGTCTGCGGGTGGTACGCCGTACTGAACTTGAGCCTACTGCCCAACTCCTCCTGCAAGCTCCTCCAGTAGTGGGATGTAAATCTGCTGTCTCTGTCTGATACGATGCTCACCGGCACTCCGTGTAGGCGAACTATCTGCTGCATGTATAGCTCCACCAACTTCTCGGTGGAAAGCCCCACCTTGAAGGGTATGAAGTGCGCACACTTCGTCAGCCTGTCTACGATGACCCAGATGGCATCCTTCCCTCCTTGGGAACGAGGAAGCCCTGAAACGAAGTCCATCGTAATATATTCCCACTTCCACTCGGGAATGGGTAACGGCTGCAACAAACCAGCTGGCCTCTGGCGCTCCGCCTTGACCTGCTGGCAAACTAGGCATCTCGAGATGAAACATGATACATCCCTCTTCATCCCGTGCCACCAAAGATGTTCCCGCAAGTCACGGTACATCTTGTTAGCACCAGGGTGAATAGAATACCTCGATCAGTACGCCTCCTGCAAGACTGCCTCTACCAGCTCTCCCTTCGGCACGCACAATCGGCTGCCATGCCTCAGGGATCCATCCTCTGCTATAGTGAAGTCATCCAGCAATCCGGCTAATGCCTGGGGTCGAAGTCTGCGAAGGCTCTCATCTGTAGACTGTGCCTCCCTGATCTGCTCCATCAAACCTGACTGAATGTCAAGCGCCATCATCTGTATCACTGATCCTGGCCGAACTAGCTCGATACCGAGCTTCTCCAGATCCTCCTGCAAATGCCGATCAATCATCAGGTACTATGCCATCGGATGCTTGCTCAGCGTATCCGCCACCACATTTGCCTTCCCGGGGTGATACTGTAAATCGATGTCGAAGTCCTTCATCAACTCCAACCATCGTCTTTGCCTCATGTTCAGCTCTTTCTGCGTGAACACATACTTCAAGCTTTTGTGGTCAGTAAAGATTTCCACACGCTCTCCGTATAAGTAATGTTTCCATAACTTGAGTGCAAAGATCACCGCAGCTAACTCTAGGTCATGGGTAGGATAATTCCGCTCATGAGTCCGCAATTGCCTAGATGTATAAGCAATTACTTTTCCATGCTGCTGTAGAACACATCCTAGCCCCTTCCCAGAAGCATCGCTGAAAATGGTGAAACCTCCAGAACCTGAAGGTAAAGTCAGAACTGGAGCGGTCGTCAGCCTCCTCTTCAGCTCCTCAAATGCCGCCTGGCAGTCCTCTGACCAGATGTACTCTGCGTCCTTCCGCGTCAGCTTCGTCATGGGTTCAGCTATCCTAGCAAAGTCCTGGACGAACTTTCTATAATAGCCTGCTAAACCCAGAAAGCTCCTGATCTCTGAAACTGACGTCGGAGCCTTCCACTCTCAACTGCAGCAATCTTCTTGGGATCCACCGAGATTCCATCTCCAGTGACTACATGGCCGAGAAACTCCACTCGGTCTAAAAAGAACTCGCACTTCGGCAATTTGGCAAACAATCTCTCCTGCCTCAGAATCCCCAAAACTATTCGCAAGTGCTCTGCATGCTCCTCTGGCATCTTCGAGTATATCAGGATGTCGTCGATAAACACCACGACGAACTTATCCAGATACTGGTGAAATGTCTTATTCATCAAGTTCATAAAGACAGCTGGCGCATTTGTGAGACCAAATAGCATCACCAAAAACTCGTACTGCCCGTACTTCGTGTTGAACGCCGTCTTCTGGATGTCTGCTGGCCTAACCTTCACCTGGTGGTACCCGGATCTCAAGTCTATCCTGGAAAATACCTTCGCCCCGCTCAACTGGTCGAACAAATCATCTATCCTGGGCAGAGGATATTTGTTCTTGATGGTGATGGCATTCAAGGCCCGATAGTCAATACACAACCGGACTGTACCATCCTTCTTAGGTACAAAGAGTACTGGCGCTCCCCATGGAGAAGCACTGGATCGAATGAAACCCTTTTTCAACAGGTCATCAATTTGCTCTTTCATCTCTATGGCCTCCTTGGGATTCACTCTATAGCAAGCTCGGGATACTGGTGATGAACCCGGCACTAAATCTATAGTGAACTCCACATCTCTGTCAGGCGGAAGTCCTGGAAGATCCTCTGGGAATACATCCATAAACTCTCTAATGATAGGGTGTGGCGGTGCTGCATCCCCGACTGTCGCACAACAGTTCGGCTCTAGGCTGATCTCCGGCCCTGTCCTCCTGACACTGAATGGTGCTGTGCCTGGGGGACTGAACAAAATACTACCCTCATGGCAATCTATAGATGCATGGGCATAACTAAGCCAGTCCATCCCCAATATGATATCATAACCGGGGAGTGGCATCACAAAGAATCGCCCCCTGAACTCTCTTCCGGCTATAAAAATAGAACATCTATAGATAGATCTAATAGGCACTGGTCCTCCTCCCGTCATTACTCTACTAATCTCCGCAGTAGGTGTAGCTACTAGATGATGTTTATGCATAAACTCTAATGATAGGAAGCTATGAGATGCACCAGAATCGAACAAACATACAGCTAGAAAAGTATGCAAATAAACATGACCTGTAATGACGTCAGCTAAGTAATCCGGCTCCGAAACCTGCTCCGGCTCCGGCTCAATGGCTAGACTATAAACCTTCCCCTGAGGTCCCTTCTGCTGCTGCAGATGCTGCCCAAACCTCTGCTGCTGAGTCGGGAGTGGTCCTCTAGGCTTCGCCGCTGGGCAGTTCCGAAGCTGATGGGTGGCAGACCCACAAGCCAAACACTGACCCAACCTCTTCCTGCAGACTGCGAAGTCATGACCTGGTCTTCCGTAGAAAGAACATATAGCTCCCTTCTGCTGCTGCTGCTGTCGGGGTCCCGGGGCTCGAACTGGCGGGGTCTGATGATGTGGTATAGGGGGACGGTAAGTCTACTGGGGTGGCGTCGGCGCTCTCTGCTGGAAAGCCTGACGCTTGGACGGTCCCTCATGATGTACAGGAGCCGGCCTTTTGCTAGACAGAAGACGCTCCTCAATGCTCCGGGCCAACTCTAGGCTCTGGTAGTAGTCAGTCGTACCGTTCGCCACTATAAGAATGCCAATGTCTGGAACTAGACCATGGCAAAACCTACGGGTCATCTCCTCTGGATCAGCAACCAGACTAGGAGCGAAACGGCTCAGGCGACCTAAACTCTGCCACATACTCGTCAACAGAACGGTTCCCCTGCTGGATGTTCTGGAATCGTAGCCCCATGGCTACTCTAGCAGTGGTCGAGAAGAACTTCTTCTTGAACTGGGTCTTGAACTGGTCCCAGGTGGCTCTACCTCTCGCGAACAACGGCTCATTCCTGAACCAGACTCCGGCTAAGTCTATCAGCAGAAATCCTGCTGCCTCGACCTGAAGGTCATCCGGCATCCTAACTCCCAGAAGCTTCCTCTCTACAGAATCTAGCCAGTCATCAGCTACTACAATGCCCTCAGTCCCTGAGAACTCCTTGGGATTCAGACCCATGAAGTCCTTGACCGTCCCCGTTCTCTGCCGTGGCTCTACATGTGGTGGGACCACGGGACGTCCCTCAGAACGCTCCATGCTCTGGCGGAGTAGGGTAGTCTGCTCCTGATGGGTTGTTAGGAACCCCTGAATCAGTGTGAGCAGTTGGGTCCCGTCGAGTGTGACGGAAGCCTGGGTGGGTATAGTGATAGGGGGTGGTGGAAGTATCGGGGCCTGCTGGGACTGGGATGTGGAAGGTGGTATCTGGGTCTGTAGATCTGTGGAGTGGGGGAATGTGGTAGGTGGAGGTGTATCAGTCAACTGGTCAGCTGACTGGATATGGAGGGCCCCATTCTCGGGGGTAACATACTGGGATGAACGAGTAAGCACCATCTAAATTACACATAAAAAGACTTATAAGGACTTTGTTTAAAGTAAGCAATCATATGCAAGGAAATCTAATTATAATAGCAAACATGTGATGTATTTCCTATGTTGCAATCCTAGCATTCCTCTAAGTGTTCTAAGCGTCTTTCCTAATGTTGTCTAATTACCTTAAGTTCCTAATTGCAGGCATGTTTGGTACAATAACGTAACCAAACAGTTTAGTCAGGACCTGCATGGGCCACCACTAAAACATGTCACGACCCGCTACCCAAATTGTTGGGCCAGGCCGAGTCATGCCCAGCCTACGTTGAGATAAAATGTAGTAAGCTGTTCTAAAGACAACAGGATAAGACTAAATGTACTAACAGTTCTATAAGTGAAGAAGAATCATAAATGCTCCAAATACAAAAGTCATCGTATATAGTAAACGTCCAAGTACAAGTAAACTGAAATGTAAAACTGGATACATATCCAGTTACAAAATGATATAGTCTAATACATGTCTACTCTCAAAAGTCTAAGTAAACAAAAGATAACTAGGCGAGGTTCCCCGCAGGAACATCCTCGTAAAGCAGAGCCGGGTCCTCGGCAGTAATCCCATAATATGTGTCGCAGAGTAACTCCTCCTCAGTAAGGACACCTACAACATTATCCTGTCAGGACGGGAGCAAGTACTAAATCTAGCAAACTAGCATATGAAACATGGAAATGAACATGAGAGGAATAACTGGAAAGCATGGCATCACATAGTCTATCATGGCAAGGACACATATGTCATAGAGACAGATGTATATGTAATGTTTAAAACTGTAGTAGGTACGTGATCGGTCAATAGATGTACAATGTGCTGGGGCACATAATAAAATGTACATACGTACAAGTGTAAAGGCGGTAGATGTACATACGCACAAATACAACTTTGAGATAAAGGCCTACGGCGTAGTAATATATAAAATAAAACTTTGCTCGGTACTGTAGGGGGGGATATGATCACGTACACTACTATCAGTTTCCCTATAACCCATATTCTAATCATGTGAGAGATACATCAAGACTGTTCTAAGCATGGTAGTAACTGAAAGTACAACATGTAGAGATCTAACTTGCTACCCCAAGGATCAACATTTAACATGGTGGGGTTTGCAGTTCATTTATGTGACAATATGTAAAGTTCGTAGAAAGTACTTGCCTCTAGCAAAGCAAAACAAAACAAGCTGCGATAACAATGCTATGGATGTCCGGTAACTCGTCGCTGTAGAAGTAAATACAATAACTTAGTTTTACACTAAGCTAAAACACTAGGACACTAATTGGTGAAATACGACTTGTGATTGGGCACCTAGCCAAAATGATGACTTTGGCATAGGAGACCAATGTGGGGTGACACACTATGTTAACTAACTTTCTAGGGTCTTTACACTAGTGAGGGATGGGGTTCAACACGACTAAAACTCCAAATAACACAAAAAGCTACAAGTCGTAATTAATCAATAAATAAATCAAAAGATCATTGTGTTCTAACAATTTTAGAGATAGACAAAAAGCCTAATTTTTCTTAAAGTAATACACCAAAGTGATCCTTGTTAATCATAGAAATTTATTATAATTTTCTGGAATTTATTAACCAGTACATGTATTTTATAAAAAATCAGTTTTCCTAAGTATACAGAAAATGAGTTTTGGTTTCATATGCCAAACTAGTGGCAAAACAGTAAATTAAATACTACAAAAATTATACTAAATTAGCTAACTTAACAAAGTATCTAAATACTATTTTTCCATAATTTTAGCAGTACTTTAAGTATTTTTAGAAAATCA
This sequence comes from Iris pallida, assembly GCA_029216955.1. Lineage (NCBI taxonomy): Eukaryota > Viridiplantae > Streptophyta > Magnoliopsida > Asparagales > Iridaceae > Iris > Iris pallida. Next base: position 12,313,163 of record JANAVB010024600.1, on the reverse strand, counting down.
AAAACAGCATTGCACACAATAATTAATTATCTGCGTATTTTGTCTATGTATATAATTGAACCAAAGTTCAAATACAGGACCCAAGGCCATGAATCAAGTCCAATATGACTTGTACAGGTCTTGAATGTGTGAAAACACATTTGGGCCCAAATACCCATGCTAGGCTTGGACACCAAATGGTTGCAGTAATTTAAATACAATAAAAATACAATTTGGTAAATAAAAATAAATATTATTATTTTAATAAGGTAAAGTTTTACATAGTAACTATAAAAGTATGAATATTATCTTATAAAGATAATTTATACTAAGCTAAGTAAGATACACACATAAAAATAGTGTATATATATATATATATATATATATATATATATATAAATATATATACACAAATATAGGGATGTTTACATATTGGATATATATATATATATAAAAAAAAAATATATATATATATATATATATATATATATATATATATATATATATATATATAAATTACATATGTGTATATATATATATATAGATATATATATATATATTAGAAAATACTTATCTATATAACATATATATATATATACAAAATTAATGTATACATATATATATAATAGTATATATATAATAATATATATACATAAGGAAATATATATACATAAATATATATGTATACATAATACATATATATATATATATATATATATATATATATATATATATATATATATACATACATAAAATAATGAAGTATACATACATATATATATATATATATATATATATATATATATATATATATATATTTTTTATATATATATATATATATATATATATATATATATATATATATATATATATATATAAAAAAAATATATATATATATATATATATATATATATATATATATATATAAATAGTAAATATATATATATATAATTATAGTATATATAGAATAATACATATATATATACAAATATATGTATATACATATATATATAATATATATAAAAAGAAAAAGAAAAAGAAAAGGGAAAAGAAAAGGGAAAGGAAACAGAAAGGCTCGAACCCGAGCCAACAGAGCGGGGGGGGGGGGGGGGAGAGTTTTATTGCTGCGCGCTGGCCAATGGGCCAGTTGGCCCGACTGTTAGGAATAGGGTTTTGTTTCTTTTATTTAGGCTCGAATGAATTAACATAAAAAAAATAATATAAAAACCATCCTGTGTCCTGACAGTTAAGGACACAGGTATCAGCGTGTCCTAGGCCTGCACGACACGCACGAGTTCAATCTCGCGTGTCCAGTTCCACACTTGTGCTCGCCAGGACACGGCGAACAACATACTTGCGTACGAGACACGCACGACACAGTTTGACACAAATACTCACGTGTCCAGATCTGGGGGGGTTCGACGGTCGTGGACGGCGGAGGAGCGGTCGGAACGGTGGCGCTCCGGTGGCGATTGACGCGTCTCGTCGGGGCGCGTCGAATGGTGGTGGTGGTTGGCGGTGAAGGTCGACGGTGGGGCTGGGCGGAGTTCGTCGGAGTAGGGTTAGGGTTTGGGGGTTCGTCGGGGAAGGACGGGGCAGCGGTTGGTCGTGGGGGAGATTTAGGGTTAGGGTTTAGTCAGGGGGGAGAGGGGGTTGTTTTATAGAAGTTTGTGGCGGTGGGGGCAGCCGGGAAAGGCGGGGGCAGCCGATCGTAGTCGGTCGGGGCAGGGGTCAAAGGGAGCGGGTGAGAGCTGGAGGAGAGAGAGAGTGTCGTGTGTGAGAGGGAGGGGGGGTTTGGCAGTTGGCACTGAAACCCTAGAGATTAGGAAATTACATAAGGGGTTTTTCAGTATTAAAATGCAAAATAATATTTGCATTCCTCTATTAAGAACAAATTTCTAATTACAAACTGATATACTAACTATTCTGAAAATTGCAAAACACTATTAAAATAATTCAGAAAATTACAAAATGATATTTTTTGTATTTGAAAACTCATTAAAATTACTTAAAAATTCTAGAAAAATTCCTAAAAATTTCTAATAATTATTTAAGGCTATAAATGACATAAAAATTTAATTAGCACCAATAAAACTAAAATTAAAAAACAGGGGCTTACAGGTTCAAAAGCCAAAATTAGGTAGAATTGAATTCCCTACAACATGGAACTATTAGATTTCGAAAATAACCAAGTTTTAGAGATCAAAACCAAGAAAAACCAAAAAGTTATAAACTTAGATCTACAAGAATCCATCCATTAAATCCAAAAATGTTAAGTTCTAAAGAGGCTTAGAATGAAGTAAGAAAGGGAATGGAACAATAAAACTTGAGATCTATCATGAAGCAAGTTGCACTTGTCTAGGCTTGGTAGGTGGGAGGAGTAAATGAAGAAGATGAAGAAGTAAATGCAAAATAATGGAGGAGAGAGAAGGAGTTGACTTATATAGCAACCCCTCTCATCTCAACCAAAAATAAACCAAACCAAGCCAAGATAAGTCATGTTGAACCAAAAAGTCAAGATTTAAACCAAGGCTAAGCTAAGCAAGATAAGTCAAAATACGGGCCACCTGACAATTGTCAGAAATCTGTATACGTATCCTAAAAAATACGTATAAGGGGAAACGGGAGTGACAACTCTACCCACCTTAAAAGAATTCCATCCTCAGAATTTAATCAAGAGGCTAGAGGTATCGGGGCGAGCTACACTAATACTGGCAATCTACGACTAGCAGTCAACCAAGCAATCATTCATGCAAGCAAGGAAGTAAAAGCATAAGGCATAAGGAAGATATTATACCTTATGAGTCAAAGAGGTGTGGATATTGCGATCGAATATCATCCTCACGTTCCTACGTTGACTCACCTAAAGAGTGATGGCCCCAAGCAACACGGACTAAACTAATAGTCTTATTCTTGAGTACTTTCTCTCTTCGGTCCAATATGGATATGGGCCTTTCCTCATACGAAAGGTTGGTACCAACAACCAATTTCGAATGATCAAGGATATGGCTCGGATCCGGGATATATCGTCATAATTGGGATACATGGAAGACATCATGCACCTCACGTAACGACGACAGAAGAGAGAGATGATATGACACATCACCTACTCGCTCTAGAATGTCGAACGACCCTATATACCTAGGACTAAGCTTTCCCTGCACGCCGAATCGAATGATGCCACGGGTAGGCGAGATCCTAAGAAACACATGGTCGTCGACAGAAAACTCAAGGAGACGTCGATGAGAATCGGCCCAATGGCGCTGGCGGTCTTAGGCAACTCAAAGATGATCTCTGACTTGTCTGACCACCTCAATAGTCTGCACAATCATCTCTGGAACAAGCATCTGTCTCTCGTCGACATCATCCCAAGCTAAAGGTGATCTGCACTTCCTGCCATACAGTGCTTCAAAGGGTGCCATCTGGATACTGGCCTGGAAACTGTTATTATAGGAGAATTCCATGAGATGCAGGTGATCTTCCCATGAACCACCGAAGTCGAGTGTACATGACCGCAACATATCTTTAAGAGTCTGGATCGTGTGTTCTGACTGACTATCTGTCTGCGGATGATAAGCTGAACTGAACTTGAGACGAATCCCCAAGCTCTCTTGAAGACTCTGCCAAACGTGCGATGTGAATCTTGAATCTCTGTCGGATACAATACTGACTGGTACTCCATGTAACCTGACTATCTGCCTGAGGTACATCTCTGCGAGCTGATCCGTCGACTGACCAACTCTGAAGGGGAGAAAATGAGCTACCCTCGTGAGTCTGTCAACTATAACCCATATGGCATCTCTTCCAGCTGGGGATTTAGGTAACCCAGTTACAAAATCTATGATAATGTGCTCATATTTCCATTCTGGGATCGGTAAAGGTTGAAGAAGTCTAGCTGGCCTCTGATATTCAACTTTAACTTATTGGCAAACTAAACAACGAGAGACAAACCGAGCTATCTCCCTCTTCATGCCATTCTACCAGAAATACTGGCGAATATCACGATACATCTTTGTACCGCCGGGATGAATTGAATACTGAGAACTGTGAGCCTCTGCCATGATCTCCTGTCTGATATCACCACTAGGTACACAAAGACGCCTCCCATGTCGAAGTGTACCATCTTAATGAATACATAACTCTGGTCTCCGTCCTGCTACACATTCTGCCCTAAGCAGCTGAAGCTTAGAATCTGCTGACTGAGCTAACTTAATCCTCTCAACTATACTGGACTGAACTTGTATGCTAGCCATCAATGCCATATTGGTGGAAAGAACAACCTCAATACCCATCTTCTGAAGATCTGCTAATAACTCTGGTTGCGCTGTTAGGAAATAGACTCTGGCTCTTCTGCTCAATGCATCTACAACAACGTTGGCCTTTCCAGGATGATACTGTAGGTTGATGTCATAATCCACAAGTAGCTCTAGGCATCTTCTCTGACGTATGTTAAGATCCTTCTGGGTAAACACATACTTAAGACTCTTGTTGTCGGTAAAAATCTCCACCCGATCCCCATACAAATAATGCCTCCACAACTAGAGTATGAAAACCACCGCTGCTAATTCCAAGTCATGGGTTGGGTAACTCCTCTCATGATCACGAAGCTGATATGACGCATAAGCTACTACCTTACCATGCTGCATCAAGACACATCCCAATTCTCTGCCAGAAGCATCACAATAAACTGAAAATCCTCCAGTCCCATCTGGAAGCATGAGAATGGGAGCCGTCATTAATCTCCGCTTCAACTTCTCAAATGAACTCTGACACTCTGCTTTCCAAGTAAACTGCACATCCTTACGGGTCAACTGCGTCAGTGGTGCTAAAATCTGAACAAAGTCTGATACAAACCACCAGTAATAGCCAGCCAATCCTAGGAAACTCTGAACTTCTGCGACGGTGCTAGGTACTGGCCATGTCTCTATAGCCACTATCTTCTGGAGGTCAACTTCTACTCCACCTCTGGTGATGATGTGACCTAAGTACGAAACGCGATCTAGCCAAAATTCGTACTTACTGAACTTCACATACAACTGGTGCTCCCTAAGAATCTGAAGAACTACACGAAGATACTGCTCATGCTTTACCTCGTTCTTGCTATAGACTAAGATGTCGTCCACGAATACTATCACAAACTGATCCAAATAGGGCATGAAGATACGATTCATGAGATCCATGAATACTGCTGGCGCATTGGTCGCACCAAATGGCATAACATGGAACTCCCAATGTCCATATCTAGATCTGAATGCTGTCTTCGGGATGTCTTGCTCTCTGACTCTGATCTGATGGTACCCTGACCGTAAGTCAATCTTCGAGAATATTGCTGCCCCACTGAGTTGATCAAATAAGTCATCTATCCTTGGTAGGGGATATATGTTCTTTATTGTTACAGAATTCAAGGTACGATAATCAACACATAATCTTGACGTACCATCCTTCTTTTTCACAAGAAGCATCAGGGCTCCCCAAGGCAATCTACTAGCACGAATGAATCCCTTGGTTCTGAGTTCTTCAATCATCTTGTACAGGACCTCCAACTCTGATGGTGCTATTCTGTAGACTCTCTCTGACACTGGTGCCGTCCCTGGAATCAAGTCGATAGTGAACTCTATCTCTCTCTTCGGTGGCATACCTGGAAGCTCTTCGGGAAACATATCAGGAAACTCTTCTACTACTCTGGGAAATTAAACTGCTTCTGCTACTGCCATCCGCAATACTGGTGGAGAAGGTTCTACTTCGCCTCTGGAAAATGAAAACTCTGCCTCACCGGAAATACCAAAAATAATCCTACCAATATGGCAGTCTATTCTTGCGTATTGATCCTTCAACCAATCCATTCATAGGACCACATCATAGTCGGCCATCGGGAATTCTATTAATCTAGTGAGAAACTCTCTACCGCTAACTATGATTCGACACGAGGAATAGACTCTATCTACCCCTACAAGACCGTTACCAGTAAGTATGCTGAGTCTTATTGATAATGACTCGGGCTCCAGTCTTATCCGTGTTGCGAATCGTGCAGACATAAATGAATGCGATGCACCCGAATCAAATAATACTGATGCTGGAAAAGAGTTGACGAGAATGGTACCTGCCACCACCTCACCTGAATCTAAGTCTTCTGCTACGGTCAGAGCCATAGCCTGACCTTGTCCTCTTGGTACTGGTCTCCTCTGCTGGTGACCTCTCTGCCTGTTCTGAATCTGAACTTGGGCATACTGCTGAGCCTGAGGCGCTAATGGCCTCGGAGGCTGATACTGCTGCTGCACTGGTGCTGGACCCCTAACCGATGGACTGGTTAGGTTTGACGATGACGAACTGGCTCTATTAGGACAGGACCCTATCTTGTGATCCGGTGCCCCACAAGTCAAGCATAATCCCTGTGCTCTACGACACTCTGATACTACGTGCCCTGGCTTCCCACAATGAGTGCAGCCCATTGTGGAAGACTGCTTCTGCTTCTGTTGCTGAGGATACGCCGGCGTCGAGTGCTGAACCAACGAAACTGTGGTCGCCCTTCTAGGAGCTCCAATAGTCAAAGCCCTAGCTGCCGGGGCTGGTGCTGAAGACTGCGACATCTGTCCATAAGACCTCTTTCGTCCTCCGCTTCTATCTACAATCCTCTGCGAAGTATACTCATGCCTCTTCGCTGCTCTCAAGATGGTATCAAACGTCTGGTGCTCAAACTGTTCCACCGATATGATAATCTCTAGGTGGAGCTCCTGCTGGAATCGCTGGGCTCGATCCAATTCGGTTGCTACCAAGGTGGGAGCAAACCGACTAAGTCTAGAAAACTCGGCCGCATATCTATCGACCGTCCTTCCCATTTGCTTAAGATTAGTAAATCTCGTCTGCAGATTATACCGAGCTACTGCATCGAAGTACTTGGTCTGGAACTTGTTGCTGAATACCGCCCATGAGACAGGCATCGGTAATCCAACTGCTAGCATCGCCCACCAGCTGCGGGCTAAGTCTAATAACTGCAGGCGCACAACGGCCACCTTCTCATTCTCAGGAATCCTAGCTGCTTCCAAGATAACCTCTATATCCTGAAGCCATGTATCAACAGCAATAGCATCTTCAGTGCCGTCAAAGAAAGGAGGGTTCAGACGTTTGAAGCTGTTGGCTGTGTTGTTCCCTTGGTAACCAACTCTGCCCATGGCATCTTGTACTGTCTAGTACAGGGCATCGCCCCGACGATTTTGAGATACAAGCAATTCCTTGATAAGACCCACCAGGGTTCCATTATCAGGCTCTGCAGGATGGACGGGTTGAATTGGGGGCTCTGGATCCCCGGAATGAATGACTCGGGAGGCCGCTCCAGAGTGCTGGGCTTGGTCTCCAGGTTGCTGCTGGTCCACTGGAGGTGCTCCGTCTTGCTGATCGGTAGGACCAGGAACAATGCCGCTGAAGAAACGACATAAGGAACAATAAGGAAGGAACAAGATAGATCGAGGATATAAACATGTGATCAGGTCAAGATTTCGAAAAGATTAGAAGATACGAGTAAAAATCAAGAGCGAGTGCTGATTGAGACATCTATTCAGTGAAACCCTCGCATATCTTGATTTACAAGACCTGTATGGGCCACCACTTAAACTGTGTTACACCCAGAACCAAAATACTGGAGAGCGGGGGATAGACACAGCCAGCTACGTATATTGAAGTGAATCCCACCTCGTAATACGATCACGGCTATCTAGATGCATGAGGGTTTACTACAAGCTATCAGTCTTTTATGGTCATGAACAAGCCTAGTGTCTCAATCTCAAGCAAGTAAGTAGATGTTACAAGATGTTAGATCATCAGACATACAAAGTATGGCGTCCCAAACATTACATATTTAGATGATCATGAAGCTAGTCATATAAAACGTGAAGACTAGCAAGAGTTTCAGTCATACATGATCAACCCTAGGATTTGTCAATCATGTTACAGCCCGTAGGCAGACAGTAAGTAAAGTTGCAAACGAGCAAACACTTGCTCAGCGGCTAACCGCCTCAAAAGAATATTTTTACAAAGGAGTGGGGGAGCAAAATAAGAACCCACTCGTTGCCAGGGTTGAGCCTAGTGGTCACCATCTAGCTGGAAGGCAGGGAGATCCTCGGGAGCTACTCCGAAATCTAGCCATACAAAACCACCTGGGTCAGGCCCCAAAAAGAGCAAGTGCCACAAGGGAGGCTTCACTTAAGAACTAAAACCAGCATATTAGCACATGATACATAAAGGATAACAAAAGACATGAGTTAGAGAAAACCGGGTGATAAACGATAAGATGACTAACGGACTATTCCGGTAACCAAGTTACAACCCGTAAACCAAACAAGGACCGGAATTGTAACCCTTCACCTGAATAAAACTTAGTCTCTAACCAATTATCGATAAAGTAAATCATAAACAAGCATGTCCTGAGATAGCCATGAACTGGATCTAGGCAAGACTAGATAAGATAGGACTCCATCCATCATTCACGGCCAAGCAAAGAGTACGGCTTGATACTTTAACTAACTAGGGTTATCACAAGCTTAGTTTCTAACAAGATGCATCGAGATGTTCCAACAGCCACAAGCCCTGCAGTCTTAATCCAGGTTATTCGGTCATAAGTTGAGAGAGTTGGATTAGGTGACTTGGAGGTGCAACACATGACAGTATGCTGGAAATGTGCCCTACTCGACGGCAGGCTACAAGTCCAATTAAAAGCGCCCAGATAACGGGACTGCCTGTAGCTGGGAAATCTCTTCATAAACTACTTGATCACGCTAGTTATTATCCTAGTCAGATTCAGTATGAATCCCTGACCGTGGAAATCAGGAATTTATATCCTAGACATGATGCAAGACGAGACATGCAGCTTATACAAGCACAAACACCCACGGTGTCAAGATAAGAGTTACTTCGCAAGGCATATCGAGATTATCATGTAGGTTTACTTTATCAAGTCAAGAGTGCGTCACAACAGACCACCATCAAGAATTATCATGTCAAGTTACTTGTCAAGAGTGCACCACTACAGGTCACTATCAAGAATTATTATGTTACTTGATTCTTGTTAAGAGTGCGCCTTAACAGGCCACTATCGTGTTCTATCCTTACATTATCATGATTGAGAGAAACTTGCATAAAATAACTAACAACATATTGTTGAAGCCAAGGAAAAGATCTACAACTTTTATGTTTTGAGTTATTTAAGATTTTAGCTACAAAATAGCTCAAAGAAGCAAAAACAGTCATTTGGAGTGACCTGCGCGCAAGTTGCGCGGGCAAAATTGCCCACGGCGCACGTTGTGCGCAAGAACGGCACGCGGGCGCGCGGCCACGCAAGTTGCGCATTGCGCGCAGGTAAAATCGCCCACGGCGCACGTTGTGCAAAAGTACGGCACGCGGGCTCGCGGCAGAGAAGTGCGCGGGCGCGCGGCGTACAAGTTGCGTATTGCGCACGAAAAAAATTGCCCACGGCGCATGTTGCGCGCAAGCACGGCGCGCTGACGTGCGGCAGAGAAGTGCGCGGGCGTGCGACGTGCAAGTTGCACATTGCGCGCGAGCAAAATTGCCCACGACGCACGTTGCGCGCAAGCACGGCACGCGGGCGCGTGGCAGAGTAGTGCGCGGGCGCACGGCACGCAAGTTCACGTTGCGTACAAGCGCGACGCGGGAGCGCGCGGCAGAGAAGACACTTGGCGCGGCTCTGTTCATTGTGCCGACAGCACCAAAAGGTGTGGGGAACCCATGAACTCAAAAATGAAATAACTTGCTCATACAAAGTCGAAATCAAGCGGTTCAGAAGCCAAAATTGGGTAGAATTGAATTCCTTACAACATGAAACTATTAGATTTCGAAAATAACCAAGTTTTAGAGATCAAAACTATGAAAGACCAAAAATATCAAGTTCTAAAGAGGCTTAGAATGAAGTAAGGAAGAGAATGGAATAATAAAACTTGAGATCCATCATGAAGCAAGTTGTACGTGCCTAGGCTTGGTAGGTGGGAGGAGTAAATAAAGAAGATAAAAAAGTAAATACAAAATAATGGAGGAGAGAGAAGGAGTTGACTTATATAGCAACCCCTCTCATCTCAACCCAAAATAAACCAAACCAAGCCAAGCCAAGTCATGTTGAACCAAGTTGAACCAATCAAGTCAAGATTTAAACCAAGGCTAAGCTAAGCAAGATAAGTCAAAATACGGGCCACCTGACAATTGTCAGAAATCCGTATACGTATAACGAGAAACGGGAGTGACACTCGTGGCACTGAAATCTACCAAAGTGCACTTTCAAAATCTATAGTTCACAGCGTTTGACTAGATAGTCAACGATATGTCTCGATTTGCATGCCATGGTTTCTAAAATTAGAAAACACAACTTTGAAGGCCAAACTTGCATGTTTAGATTATATTCAGATTATTATTAGGTTAAATTAGGTTTTTAAGTAAATTATTCTAGAATTAATTATTATTAGATTAGTAACCCAATAGCCACTATTTTATGAATTTAGAATTAGAACATTAGAATTGATTTATAGTTTTCTTGCACGGTTCATGGTACGATATGTGTTATAGGTTGACAGATCCTAGATCGACATCCTCTCATCCTCGACTTGTGACTACGCTTTGTGCAATGACCACCAGGCAAGATACCTTGCCTCCCTCTACAGTTTAATTTCATGCTTATAGTTTTTCCTGTGAATATTGGTTATCATTTGGTTACTCTAGTTCTATGGATTTATATGTTATTATCAGTTCTCTAGGCGATTTAATTTATATATATTCTTCATACCATGTTCACTAGCTCTTTGACTTGCCTGTATATCATCTTCATGACTTGATAGTGTAGATATGTTAGGCTTGTTCACCTTATGAGTTCATACTAGAGATGTCCTTACCTGGGTCTTGACTGAGTTGTACCTTGTCGTTACTTGTACCTCAACTGGTTCGTGTCATAGAACGAATACGTGTAATTGAACTGCTAAATCCTTGTTATTATTTCTTTGGCACCAGAGAGTCCACGCGGAACGAGGGTATTTGTCTTGATCAGTTGCACCAGAGAGTCCACACTCGGGATGAGGGTGTTTATCGTGTTCATTGGCACCAGAGAGTCCATACTTGGGATGAGGGTTGACCATTTGCACCAGAGAGTCCACACTCAGGACGAGGGTGTTTGTCTTGATCTGTTTACATCCGTGAGTCCACACTCGGGACGAGGATGTTTACTTGCATCAGAGAGTCCACACTCGGGACGAGGGTGCCTTGCCGTGATCTAACCAGAGAGTCCACACTCGGAACGAGGGTTAGTGATTAGTTAAAACCTACGAGTCCACTCGGGGCGAGGGTTTGGTATTCCATTAATCTCGTGTTCACTAGTTCATCCAGCAGTTCAGTTACGCGTAGTTGTTCTTGTATTCCAGTTCATAGTCACCTGTCAGTAGCCATATGTCGATAGTCACTTGTTAGCAGTATAGTCGTAGTCCCTTGCCATGATTAAGTGTCATTCCTCGTTATATCTTGTTTATATTATCATGCATGATTAAACTGCTAGATAGGCACATTTTATGTATCTTGCTATGTCCCCTGAGGACCTGATGATCTCTTCAGGTTAGAGATTGCATGGAGTTAGTTAGCGGCTCATTATGGTAGTGGTTGCACCGGCAGAGATTCAGGTCTTTGTCAGTGATATTACATTGTTCTCCTCTCGTGCTTTTCTTTCAGTATCATGAGATACCATGTTTATTGATTCAGTTTGTAGACTCCTATTATATTCTTTTAGTCTTATCGGACATATATGCTAGTGGGCTGCACACCATGACACATAGTGTTCATTCATGTTTCGTATGCTTATTGTGGATTTGAGATATAGATTTGTTTGCCATAATTTGGCAGTATACCATAGCCTTGACAGCGTTTACGTATTTAAGAGGTGCTGGAGTCCGCTCGATACGTAGCTGGCTTGCTCACGTGCTTACATCCAAAAAATGGGTGCAGGTCATGACAAATTTTTTGGTGGCCCATGCATGACAGAGCATATCGTATCGGTTATGTAACTGTACTGATACGAGCCTGCATATTTGACTAAACCCTTAGGAATCTCAATCCATACTGCTTTGAAAATTCTTTTAGAAATTTCTCTACATCCTTAAAAACTCCATATTTGTTCTCAATTATTCTCCCTTGCCCTCCCGTACCTTTGATTCTTGTCCCTTCCTATTCCGAGTTGACGAACGATCGTGCTATCTAGAATTCATCAGAAATTCTTAAATTATAGTATAACATTGCATGATTATTAAATTTGGGTTGTTTATAGATATGAAGGATTATAGTTACCATATGCCTAGATATCTGTCGGTAGAATTGTTAGCAACTAGTTAGAAGATTATAAGATTTTAGTGACCGTATTTTGAGGAGTAGTGTGACCAAAGATGGGTAGAAGTCCTCAAGTATTCGGAGTTATAAAATGATTAGAGAAGGTCATAAAATATTTTTGAAAAACTAAATTTGAGGAGATTAAGGTAATAGTAGACTTTGATTTTTAAGGAATAGTTATGAATTAGAATTTCGAGGATGAAATTATTTTTAAGGTGGGTAGATTTGTAACTTCTCTTCCCAAAATTTTGTGATATATTTTTTTATTTTTTATTTGATTAATTTATATTTAATTTTTCTATGATCATAGGAGTTCTGACTAAGCCCACAGGTGATTTATGACCATCTTGTGGTCACATGATCTCTATATAGGGTTTATAAGCATTCTATAGCTATATTATATTTTCCTATGATTTTTAGACATTTTTAGACATTTATTTATTAAAGATATATTTATTTTATTAACTTTTATGAATTACTATAAGGTCATTTGGTACTATTTTGTGACAAATTATTTTTATTTAGGTTATAGGAGGTTAAAAATATTTTCTAGAATAATTTAGAATTTTTCTGGATTTTTTAGAATTTTTGGGAATTTTTAGATAATTAAAACCTATAGAAATTATATTTTATATGCTTTGGAAATTTACTGTGAGGTCACACGATGATATTTTGTGTTAAAATATTTTATTTAGATTCTAGACATTTAGAAATATTTTCTAGAATTTTCTAGGATTTTTCAGGATTTTTCTGCAATTTGTTTTGATTTATTTGGACTTAAAATAATTTTTAAATAATTTTCTGAATTACAATAATTAAATACCCAGAAATCCACCCGAGGGGGGCCCACTTGTCGGCACCAACTGCTACAGTGACCGCCTCTCTCTCTCATATATATATATTATTACATTCGTCCACCCTAATTAAATTCCAGCAGCCTTTTGTGGGAGAACTCATTTAGGGTTTCTGACTTCCCGAAGTGATTTCCGCCAACCCCGACGTGCTTTTTGCGTGCCATTTTTTTTGTTGGAAGCGTATTGAGGTATAGTTTCTGAGTATACAATTTGTTTTCGTAATTTCTGAACCTAAATTTCTGGAAAATTCGTAGAGTGCTAGTTGTCTAAAATTTGATACGTTTCGGTGTTTTCGAGATTCCGGGAGAACCAGAAATTGAAATCATGAACCGTTTAAAGTTTCGGAAAGCTAACACTGAACTCTACGACATATAATTTTCCAAAAATTATTTAGTTCATCTAGTATTTTAGTTATTCTATTGAACTCAGAATTGATCGGTTGATCACCGTTTTGGTCACGATTAGCCATAACGGCGATATCTTTTGACCAAAGCATGATTTTGTGGCATGGTTGATTCCAGCACACTTGTGGTGCTAAAATCTACCTAGGTTCACTTTCAAAATCTAGAGTTCATAGCATTTGACTAGATAGTCAACGTCACGTCTCGATTTACGTGCTATGGTTTCCAAAATTGGAAAACACGACTTTGATGGCCAAACTTGCATGTTTAGATTATATTCAGATTATTATTAGGTTTTTAAGTGAAATATTCTAGAATTAATTATTATTAGATTAGTAACCCAACTAGCCACTATTCCATGAATTTAGAATTAGAACATTAGAATTGATTTATAGTTTTCGTGCACGGTTCATGGTGCGATATGTGTTATAGGTTGACAGCTCCTAGATCGGCATTCTCTCATCCTCGACTTGCGACTACGCTTTGTGCAAGGACCACCAGGCAAGATACCTTGCCTCCCTGTACAGTTTAATTTTATGCTTATAGTTTTTCCTATGATTATTAGTTATCATTTGGTTACTCTAGTTCTATGGATTTATATGTTATTATCAGTTCTCTAGTCGATTTGATTTACATATATTCTTCATACCATGTTCACTAGCTCTTTGACTTGCCTGTATATCATCTTCATGACTTGATAGTGTAGATATGTCAAGCTTGTTCACCTTATGAGTTCATACTAGAGATGTCCTTACCTGGGTCTTGACTGAGTTGTACCTTGTCGTTACTTGTACCTCGACTGGTTCGTGTCATAGAACGAATGTGTGTAATTGAACTGCTAAATCCTTGTTATTATTTTATTGGCACCAGAGAGTCCACGCGGGACGAGGGTGTTTGTCTTGATCAGTTGCACCAGAGAGTCCACACTCGGGACGAGGGTATTTGTCGGGTTCATTGGCACCAGAGAGTCCACACTCGGGACGAGGGTGTTTGTCTTGATCTGTTTACATCCGTGATTCCACACTCGGGACGAGGATGTTTACTTGCACCAGGGAGTCCACATTCGGGACGAGGGTGCCTTGCCGTGAACTAACCAGAGATTCCACACTCGGGACGAGGGTTAGTGATTAGTTGAAACCTGCGAGTCCACTCGGGGTGAGGGTTTGGTATTCTATTGATCTCATGTTCACTTGTTCATCCAGCAGTTTAGTTACGTTTAGTATTCTTGTATTCCAGTTCATAGTCACCTGTCTGTAGCTACTTGTTGATAGTCACTTGTTAGCAGTGTAGTCGTAGTCTCTTACCATGATTAAGTGTCGTTCCTCGTTATATCATGTTTATATTATCATGCATGATTAAACTGCTAGATAGACATGTTTTTATGTATCTTACTATGTCCCCTGAGGACCTGATGATCTTTTCAGGTTAGAATTGCATGGAGTTAGTTAGCGGCTCATGATGGTAGTGGTTGCATCGGCAGAGATTCAGGTATTTGTCAGTGATATTACGTTGTTATCCTCTCGTGCTTTCCTTTCATTATCATGAGATACCGTGTTTATTGATTCAGTTTGTAGACTCCTATTATATTCTTTGAGTCTTATCGGACATATATGCTAGTGGGCTGCAGACTACAACACATAGTGTTTATTTATGTTTCGTACGCTTATTGTGGATTTGAGATATAGATTTGTTTGCCATGATTTGGCAGTATACCATAGACTTGTAAGCGTTTACGTATTCGAGAGGGGCTGGAGTCCGCTCGATACGTAACTGGCTTGCTCACGTGCTTGCATCTGAAAAGCGGGTGCGGGTTGTGACAATGGGATTGGGTCAAATCTAATTTAATTCAAGGAAGGATTTAATTCATTGAATCTAATCCTTCCTTATTTAGGAAATCTCCCATCTCCTATATAAATGGAATCCTCCATTTGTTTTTTCCACAAATCTAATTATTATTATAATCAATTATGGATTGAGATTCGATCCATATAGTTTTGAGATTAATTTGATTTAAATTTAATGAAAAAAATTATTCATTAGATTCTTAACCCTTCCAAATTAGGAAATAGAGTAAATCTCCATCTATTTAAGGAGTCATTATTCCTTTCCTACAACCAAAACCCTTCAAATATAAACCTAATTAAGTAATACTATCCTTTATATATAAACCTATTGAACCTATGTCATCTCCCATATTCTCTTTTCCAAAATTCCTCTATTTTTCGTCCAAAATAGGCCAAAATTCGTCATAAATTTTAGTGTCGTTTTTTAAGCTATAGAAATTTTGTGGAGCCGTTGCGACCAAGTCCGGACTCCATTTCACCTCCAAATTTTTTGTTAGAACCGTAACGAGGTTAACTTTCTAAATCTATATTTTTTATAATTAATTATGTAAATTTTTGGAGATTTATTTGAGTATCGGTTGTCTGAAAGTCGACGCGTCGTACTATTTTTGAGATTCCGGAAGATCCTGTACTCTGATTTGCGATCCGTTTGAAGTTTTGGAAAGCTAACACGAAGATATATAAAATAAATATTCCAGAAATTTAGAAATGCATTTAATATTTTATTTAATTTTTTGAACTCAGATTTGACCGGTAATTCATCGATTTGGTTACGGTTAGCCGTAACGACGATAACTTTAAACCAAATCGAGATTGTGTTGCATACGTCAACTGAACTTAACTTGAGACAAGTACACTATTATTTTATATGCTTATTATATTATAATACTATCTCTCATTGTGTTTCATTGAGTATCCCGTTGAGACACGATTATGACACGATAGGCTTGATTATATCATTGTTTGTTTATTAACTGTTTAGTGAGTTGGGAGGGAAAATATTCGGTAGATATGCGAACAAAGCCCAATAATTTTTATTGTGGATAACTAAGTCATACACCATACATATGGGTTAGTCGTACATTTTTAACCCAAGCCGTTCACATGTCAAAAAATATTTCAAACACACTGTGTCACGACCCAGTCCCAAATTGTTGGGTTAAATCAGATCATGCCCAGCCTGCACCGTTGTGAGACGGCGGCAGTAAGCTGTATCCAATTGCAGGTAATCACAACAACACAATGTATATATTTATCACAACATCTAAAATTATGAATATTAAAACTTGTCCAACAAAAGATTCATCTAATACAATAAAACTGTCTTTTTAATCCAAACATCAAAACTAAAAAGGAAAATGCCATCACCTAGAAAGTTGGCTTATTAGCCCCGAGATCAACATCGTCCGATTGGGACTCTGGCAGCATAGCTGGGTAAAGCTCAGGATCGTAATAGCTATTAATCAATAGCTCAGTATCATCATTAGAACCTATTGGGGGTGGGAAATCCAGTCAGGAAAGGAGCAAAGTACAATTATGAAAATCTAACAATTCAACTAATAATTTGAAATTTGTAATTTAAACAGTTTGAAATACTTGAACAATATTTTCCAGTAATTTTCCATAATTGAAAATAATGTGATTTGAGCATGTAATGCA